>JAIPRL010000071.1:92458-230404 GCA_025469235.1 Pemphigus obesinymphae | reverse complement strand
TTATAAATAATTCTACAAGTAACTCAACACCAAAATATATTATGTACTGTGTAGGTTATTTTAATTATTTAATATAGTAGGTAGATATTCCAAATAAAAAAAAGTTCAAAAATAATTATAATTTATATAAGTAAATTTAATCTCTTTCTTCGTTATGATAGCCTGTTCACAATTTCTAGTGGTTCAATAGTGATGTCCCTGTAAATGTTAAGAAAGGTAAGACCATTTAGACGCTCTTGTCCCATCGCATTTCTTAAATAAGTTTTTATACACTTCAAAGTTGAAAACGAACGTTCGGCAGTTGAAGTAGAAACGGGAAGAGTGGCCAAAATTTGCACAAGTTTAGGAATAAGAGGAAAAAAATGTTTATTGCATTTCTCAAATGTTTCAATAGCAGTCAGTTCTTCGCTACTCCCCTCCCATTTCTTGTACCACAGCGGGTATTCAGACAATAAGTTTTCGATTTTTTCATGAGGCAAGTACATCTCTTGCATTTGTTTTAGGTTATCTAATACTCTATTTTCATTTTTTATAAATGTAGGCAACAGTAAACGGGGATTTCCAATTATTTCATCGTGCTGAAAAAATCGTGCTGCTAGCTCACTTTGCATATGATCAAGAAAAGGATAAAAAACATTCCTTTTGTAATATATTTCAGCCGTATCTGCTGGAATTTTGTTTCGTCCTGATTGCCTGGTCGTAACTCTAAGAGCTTGTATTGATTCTGTACCCACAAGTTTTTTAGCATCTGTTATAATTTTTAAATATTCTTCACCGTTCCGAATCTCCACGAACGTCTTTCTTATAGAATTCACATATTTGCATGTTTTAATTAAATCAATATTGATTGTCTGAAGAACTTTATTAAGATTCAATGTGTAGCTAAAAACTTTTATTTATTTATATATAAATAATTCATAGGTGCAAAGTTAATATGGGGATGCGGAGCCTGCGCGTGGACTTAAAAAAAAAAATAAATAAATAAACATCATTGTAAAACCATAAGCTTCCTCGCTACGTTCAGAATCTAAAATACTTTTTTCCGTCAATTTATTTAAATTTAGTTAAATCAATGCACGACAAACGTTATATTAAAATTTTTCAAGTCTTACAATCTCATTTTACCAACTATTTGTGCTTAAATCCCTCAAAATTGATAATTTTGCAGAAAAAATTAAAATGAATATAAACAAAAATTGTGACATCGGATTTTTAAGATTTTTCGAATTTAGTTAGAGTAACGTATATTTAACGCTGTATAAAATTTTCAGAACTTAAAACCGAAAATTACTCCTTTTAGGACTTAAAAACCTCGAAAACTAAAAATGTCTATAAATAGCCCAAAATTGCCAAAAAATTAAAAAAAACTTAATCAACGTAAATATATTACTAAACTAAATATTTCAAGATTTTCAAGTCATTATTTTTGAAATTACGACGAAATTAAAATTCTCGATTTTACAAAATCGTATTTTTCGTAATTTTTTGGTAGTTTTTGCTTACTCATTAAAAAAATATTATGAAAATCGAAAAATGACCTCTTAAAAGTACCAACTAGATGCAATTCGCTACAGGAAACGGGTATGAGTGTAAAGATCGGAGCATTCCTTCTGGTAGAAAAAGTGTTTACAGAAAAAAAAAAAATAAATAAACATCATTGTAAAACCAAAGCTTCCTCGCTACGCTCAGAATCTAAAATTGTTTAAGGATATGAAATTTTCGTTTGCATAGAATATAAATATATAATTATATAATTATTTATTTCATTGAAAATCAATTATACAATCATAGTTTGAATGTAACAAATCAATAAAAGTAAAGAAAAAATATCATAGCTTGTGTACAATTTTTTTTTTCTTGATCGTACATTCAAAATAAATATTTTGATCATTTTTCGTGAAAATGTTTACGTTTTAAATACATTTTTAAGTCATGTATCCAATATATAAATATTGTTTCTAAATATTAAAACCACTAAATTATGGATAACTGTATCGATTAACGTATTTATTTTATACTAATTAACTATATAATATATATATTAACTATATACTGATTTACTCTCATTAATACGACTAAACTTTTACGAATAAAATAATAGCATTTTGTAAATCAAGACTGTTGCGCCTATTTGAGTTGTCAAAATAAAAAAAAAACAATTACCTAACAAATTATTTATATGCTAAATTCACTATGGTTATTTTTTTTAGGCGTCGAGTCTATTGACTACACTGATTTCCTGTGACAGGGGCGTTTGAGGGTTAATGATGTCCCCGAACTTATTGTATTCGATACATCATTAATAATTTACCCCTTACTTTCCTTGCACCACTGAAGGAGAAGGGTCATTGTCGCGATTTAGTTGACAGCCTACTGGTTAGATAGAAGGGGATGAGGTAAACGAGATTGTAGCCGTCAACATTTTCAATTGTGCGCCTAAACTACCACTATACCATTGAAATTTCCCTCTCCACCGTCGGTATAATCCTTAATGACCCTTAACGAACGTCTGTAGTTGACGACTTAAAAGGGACACAACCTAGGCTAGGATAGGAAAGGGCAGCTTAATCATCCTCCACTGGATACAATGTGGCTACACATTGACTATCACGGATGCCGAGGCAATATGATGAACTCCTTTAGGATAGATGACTGAGTTTTTGGGTACATACAGAATGGATGGGACATATGGAGGATTGGGTTGACAAACAAATAGGGGATTCCATTAGACACAAATATAAGCGCATCCGCTATAAATATACACCCTTTGTACCACACAAATCGAACACCTCTGCCATTGGGTTTCAATCATGCAGAAATACGTGGTTGGACAACAATACAAAGAAACTAGTTTGCGGTTTCCTAAAGGTAAATGGGAGATAGGGACTTTTAAATTTCGGATTATTTATTTTTCTTTCTTTTTTATTTGATGAAATATATAAGGTTTGATTGATGAATTTTAATCAGATTTTTATTTTCCACCAGCGAAACGTCTGATGCCCGTTGTGTGCGAATGCGATAAGAAGACTTAGGGATAATCCGAAGAAATGTAAACCGTTTTCATAGAGAATCCAACATTCTCCATTAAAACATCTCGGTAATTGTATTTTTGGGAAACAAATATCAGCACTAAATTAACTAACTGTTCAGTGATACGAAAAAGTCACGGTTACTTCTATTTTCGCATTAGAAATTATTTTCATATAATATTTATTTCCCGTCTTAACAATTCTGAAATGGGTATATAGTATAATATGTTTAAAGATAATTTAATAGTAAAATAATGCATTTTATACAAAGGCCGATTTATTGAACTTTTATTAATATCCATTACGAGTAGGTAATTAATATAAATTTATATAATCTAGTAATTAAACAATAAATTTAGATAATAGATACATTTCAAAAATAGTACTTACAATTTATTGCCTTCATTTGAGTAACATAAAGTTTTTAAGAGGATTGATTGTTGGGGGACTAGGATGGCTGACTACAAATAGTAGAGAAGTCGAAGGAAAAGATAATGAAGATGAATTATAATCTATGAAATACGATCAATATATGTCATAAATCGGTATTTTAATCATAAAATATATTACATTTTAAAATATTATACCTCAGAAGTATAATTTGAATGAAGAACACTTAATCAATTTAGTATACAAATCAACGATTAACTGAAAATATTATAAACTACATAACTTTTATAATTATTTATATATAAGTATATGAAATATTTAATTAAGAAATTATTCAAAGTATAAACAAACAATGATATATCATTTTTCTATTTGAAATCCCGTAGGTAGTTTTCTTATACCTATGCCAAGCATAAAAATGTATTAAAATATCCATATACATTTTTTACATAGATATTTGTACAATAAGACGTACCTACATGAAACTTCAATGTTAAAATTCATAAAACAGGTACAATATATATAATATACATAGAATATATATAACAAGCATTCATCATGTAATTTAATGATTAAAAATGCAAATTAAAATAACAGCGCAAAATTAAAGAAGTTTTAGAGAAGTATTCAACGCATTTACCAAACTGAGTAGGTGTATCTTTAAGATATGAAATTGATGATAGATTCACTTGTGTATTTTAGAATAAGTTGCTTGTAGAGTTTTCGTTTAAAAGTTCATCTTTCTCTGACCTTATGTCATTTAGTCCAAAGTTTTCCTCGAGAATTTAGTAAATTTTGTATACTAACTAATGCTACAGCTGCTTTATATTTCCAAGACTCTTGATTTGTTATAAAATTTTAGGCGTAAAGTCTATATTTACTAAATTATCGAAAACTAGCAAAAATTATGTATAATGTATAAGCTGTTTTTAAAAAAAATTGAATTACTCATTTTAATAAAAAGTGTTGGAATTTGACTTTAAAATGTTCAGGAGAAATAAACTGAGATTGTGATACATCTCTTTAAAAAAAAAACGGAGTACTCGACTTAGGAAATTTGAAAATAAATATAGTTCCACGATGCAATCAAAGAATCAACTTCAACCACAAAATATTATTAATTTATTGTTTTTTATATTAATTACTCGTTTTACCTATGTTTAAAAAGTATAATTTGAGTACTTGCTGATAATTTATATAAATAAAAAAAAACCCGAATCCACAAAATTAATTTTTTATTCTAAGCAAATATGTATTTCAATAATTATGTTACCTACCATTTTCAGTGCAAAACACAGAATAATTCATGCAATGAATATTTCTTTAAAAATAACGTCATTATAAATCTAATCAATAATTAAAAATAATAAATATTTAGGAATTTTATATGTATAATTAGAGTAGATACTTAAAATTGATGACGAACTTCTAATATTAATTTCTCATTAAAATAACGTTAAAAAAAATTTTTTAGAAAAACTTTAAGGCTATAAAAATTACTGTAATTAAAAATTTTCAACATTTTTCGGAACATAGTGAAAATAATCTAGAGCTACATTAAATTTACATTTTATTAAAATTTTAGGTCATAATATTAAAAATGAACTATTTTATAAAATATAAAATTAAAATTGTTACAAAAAGCCTTGCAAAATTGGAAAAATATTTTCCAAAAAAGTTGACGTCGATTTAAAATTTAATTACCTAACATTTTGGGAATAATTTCAAGTTTGTATTCTTCCAGAACCATTATTTACAGACATATGAAGAAACAACCACAATAATTGATTTTGACATAAAAACTTTTTTATCGATTTTTGTAATTTTCAATTTTGTAGTTTTTACTTACGTGCTAAAAAATATTTGGCGAATCAAAAAAACAGCCACAATAAAGTACCAAGGAGATCATGTAACATGTAAGTATATAACGAGTAGACTACTCCTTCTACGATAATTTTTGAATACTGACATAATAGAAAAACAAAAACACAAAACAATACCTATTATTGTAAAACCAATGCGTTCCTTGCTTCACTAGAATCTAAAATGTAATTATAGACAAAATAGGATATTAATAAGATATATTATATTATATTTATGTACTATTCTTAAAATATTCAAAGTTTAAAATATTACTGGACCCAAATACTATCCAATAAATCAAAAAAATCAAAGACATTATAGATGAGTTACTAAAGTAAGAAAAATCACGATTTCTACAAAGACACAATCCTAATTTTTTTAAACTTGATTTATGATTAAGAATAAGAGTAATTACGACTAATAATGACAATATAACATAATCAAACAATTATTCGTAATTTAAACACAATCTAATAAGTTTGAAATGGATTTACTCTATCAAATTGTATTTACAATAGTATTTAATGCACATTTATTTTAAACTATACATTGAATTGTATGTATAGCCGTATATAGATATAAAAAAAATTCACGGAAACAAAATTGGAACAAACTCTACTGAAATATAATTAACATATTTGTTATATTTTCAATTTTTAATTAATTAAATTTAGTTATCCTTTAAGGTTCGAATAATTAAATTATTTTAACATTTAAGTTGATATATTGTACCTACATACTTTTGTCCTATTCTAAAATTTAAAAATATTTTTTTTTAACTTATCACGTTTATAAAATTATTTAAAAATAGATAGGTATACTCTTATAGTATACATTTATTAGATTATGATAGAAGCGAAAAATATACATTCCTCGCTTCTATATAGGTTTTTAAATGATGAGTTTTTTTTAGTTTTTTTTTATGTCTGTATCCAGAAATTTTAAAGAATAAGTGCTCCAATAATTTCATGTAATACCATTTTCTAATAGCAAAATGAATCTAGTAGGTACCTACCTATACTATAAAGAGGTCATTTTTGGATTTTTTTTATTTTTATTAAATACATAAGTAAAAACAACAAAAAAATTAAGGAAAAACGGTAAAAACCCGATTTTATCAAAATCGAATATAATTTTTTCATTGTGTTTCTATAAATAATAATCATAAAGCCTTAAAAATTTATCATGAGTTTTACATGAAACTTTATATGAGCTTTTTTTTGAGAGTAACTGAAAAATGAGTTATAAGTCGGTTGAGATGATAATTACGGAAAGTACCCAGTTTCGTAACAAATAGTTAAAAAAAAAAAAAAATGGATTCATCAAAAAATGATGAATGAATGTGAATGCGAATGCCATCGTTTTTTGGTCAAAGAACCTGAACGATAACGCATTAAATATTTTACTATTTAATAGGTATGTAGATGTTATGAGTATATGCATGCCATATACATATGTATAATGAGTATTTGTATGCACTTCAAAAAAAAAATAATTACCTCATCTAGTTTCATATTTTATAGTTATTCAAACATTATTTTGGAGTATATTTTATTTAATCTTAATAACTTCTCATTTTTATAGCTCACAAGGATAGAAAAAAAGACGTAATTCTTAAACATATAATGGCTTTTTGACGTTTAATGGGCTTCATTTAGCTTACACAGAAATGTTTAAATTTTTTAAGTGCTAAGATACATATACCAAACAAGTTTAAATATAGTTATGTATTTTGTGTATTATATTTCTATATATATTGTACATTATTAGACGTGTTTTTCATTTAAAAAACATTTTTTTTTTTCAATTTTAACCAACTGTAATAAAAATTACCATATTATATTATTTAGAATTTATGTGTTTTTCAAATAGTTCGAAATTAATTTTTTCCATTATTACTAAAATTATTTATTTTAGGCTATAGCTAGTTATAAATAGTGCTTTAAAATTATCATAATTTATTAGTAGATAGTAAATTGTATAAAATAATAAAATCGTATAGAAATTATAAATTCAAATATAAACTATATTAATATATATCATATAAATGTTAATATAGTTATATAAATATAATCATACATGTATTGTAAATATAATATTTTATAAACAATTCAATTAAATAAAATAAATTTAATTTTAATTTTAACAAATTATTGCATTAGCAGATACATTTAAATTATACTTATGTTATAAAATAATATAATAATATATTTACTAATAATATTAATACTATAATATGAAGAGTTTGAAAAAAAAATTCTTTCTTTTTTTAGATAATGTTAGAATAAAGATTTGAAAAAAGAACGATTTGAATAAAAGTGTATTATACACACGCTATTTTGACAAATGGCTTTGTTTATTAACTGACAACAGTTATGGAAGATAATTCTGAGTTAACTTTTGAATTAATATGTTTGTAAGGATATCCCGAACTATAATATAGAAGTATTTTAAAAAGAACTTTTGTCAAGAATATTCACATAAATGCGCCATCGCACCCTATAAACTATACGTATTATACGAAATAATTTGCATGATAATCAAAAAATTTGAATCTTAAAAGCACTTGTATATATATTTATACATATATATATATATATATAAATTTGAATCTTTTAAAAGCACTTGTATATATATATATATCTATTTTGTTACACGATACGTGTAAGCTTAAATCATTATTATTTGTTCAATGATAAATATATAATTTAAAAACAATGATTAATGATTATAATTAATTTTGATATAAAACTATAAATAATAAACATTTTGTATTCAATTTTTATGAAATAATATGATTTATTTTTTTTATTATACAACCCATTTTGCAGTATTAAATAAAAATAAAAATTAATTTTCACATTACTTAAATGTTTAAAACAAATATCAGTTTTATGAAATTATTAAAACCCATAAAGTCATTAGTCATTACTATATTTATGTAATATAATATGCATTATATAATAGCTATTAAATGGTGCAATAAAGCATAATATGTTTAGTATTATTAACTTTTAAAACATAAAAAATACTCCTAGTTATTTTTATTCAATACAAATCTTAACACATATTTAGAAGATCAATTTGTGGGAATCATAGTTATATGGTTTGGTTGTAACTAGTAAGTGTAACATTTTATGAGTGCAAAATCTCATAAGTAGAATTATTTTATATTATTGAATTACCTATGATTATGCATTTTATCGGGATCTGTAATGGTCAGTGATCGAATTTTTGTGAGAAATAATACTGTAAATTAATTAATTTAAAAAATATTCCGCCTGAGGCGGAAACTGGCTTTTCTTCAAAGAAGTGTTTCTGCTGAATAGGTGGACAAAATAGGTAGGTAATCCAAAAAATGTAACGAATTTACTATTATTGGGTTTTTATAACAACTCTAAATTAATTTAATTTAATTTAAATTTAGAAAAACACACAAAAATCGGACGATTTGAAATTCATCACTACGAAATGTAAAAAATATAGACAAAATAATGAGAAATATTAATATAAAATATTATATAGAAAATAATCAATCGGTGGAACTTACTGTTCTCGGGTTTTTATAAAACTAACCATATATATGAAAATCTATGAATGTGAAAAAAATATGGACACGTCACAGGGCATTATATAACGCACAATATAATTAAATAGTCGGATCTATATAATACATACAGAATAAGTACAATACGTAGTTCGAACAAACAGAAAAAAAAATATAGTAAATATAATGATGATAAATACTAAATAATAAAAGTTACAGCGATAAGAAAATGTATCACGATTTTATTCACATACCGCATATATCGAATGAACACTCGTTATCTCCGCAAACACCGATATCGAGAAAAAATAACTGCAAAACCCCGAAGAGTAGGATTTGAACTGGTGTACTCGTATCGAGAGTTCGTTTAATCTATCGACTTACCTATATGACGCGATGCCCAAAACCACTAAGCTACTTGATCGAGATAACCGAGTGATGAATAGAATTAAATAGAGTTAAATAAAGTGAACTGCAGTTAGGTAGTCGAAATTTCTCGGATTTAAATTATACAGATAACGAATGGCACTGTATCAACACATTATAATTTAGGTACACGTATTCCGAATAAACGTCCCGGTCGTACAGGGACGATCTGTAGACAAAGAAATATTCAGTCGGGCATTATAATGTCCGGGCAATGTGAATCCAACCTCCTCGGTGTCAAAAAAATGTCAGGAAAAGTCACAAAAGCCAATTTCGGGACTTCGGGGTGATAAGACGACGACGCGGGAAAATGTCAAGCGATAATGAACGAACGGCGACAGGGTTTTCTTCCAAACGTCCCTATAGGGTGAACACAGATTGTATACCGTGTGTACCTAAACTTCGTCGCGTCTTCGGAAAATTTGAAATACGGACCATCGGAAAATCGAAATATCGTAAATATTATAGGATTTAGGATCTTGCGTTTTTTCTCAATATTATTGATAAATAACTCTATAAAAAGACAATATTAAAATTCCCAAAAATATCTTTTGAAAATAATCTAAAAAAATTTTTTTTTTTTGTTCATCATGCAAAACAGAGGCCATTAGTCATATATTCTGTATAAAAAAACGCAGTAAAATATTCACACTATATCAAGAATTAGGGCTACTTTCTTTCCAATTACTTTACATACTATATATAACAGGGGTGAGAAAATGGCAGACCAGGCTCGCTATCCCTTTTTATCCGGCCCAGACGGTCTATTGACATTTTTAGTATCGTAAAATGTTCTACAATTTACTTCAAATTTAGTAAGTTATACAAGTTATTTAAGTACAACTAGGTAAATTATATTTTGGAGAAGTTATTAATAATTAAATATGTATTAAAATTAGAAAGTTCTTATCATATCCATAGAATACATTAATGAGTTCGTTTCACTTAATAAGAAAACTATAATCATTTTAAGTTTAAAAAATTTGCCATCTAGTTATTTTGAGTTGCCAATCCCTAATATATAAGATTAAATTTATATTTTATTTTTTAATTTATATAAACCTCTAGAACTCTACTGGAGCTTAGAGTCATAAAAAATGTGTAATATTATATAAATATATTATCTTTTATTAGAGAATAAATATATTTTTTTATCAACAATTTTGTAATTTATTTAAAATACGATTAAAATATACTATTTACATATTATAATTGTTAATAAATTTTTGGACACAATTTATTTTTTATGAACTATAATTCATAATATAAACATAGACATTTTGTTTTAATCTCATATTTGTTTTTTCATTAGAAAGTGAAATGGTTTTTGTCTTGTCAAATAAGTATTACGGTTGGCTGCATTACTGATGCCAACCAGCATGGAAAACACGAATTTTCAAAAAGAAGTAACACACATACATACACACACACCACAGAAATACTACACCATTCATAATTTTGATTGGATGGCCACACAGTTAAAATTTTTTTTTCCAAATAACATGCAAACTTAATAGATCTATCAATATTTGTATATACCGAATTTCTTTATAAATAAGTAAAATAATTAAAACTTTGTTTAACAACAATTAATTTAAATCAATATGAGTATCAAATATAATTTTATGTAACAACAATAGATATAAATATTATAAATATACTAGTATAATATAATAGACATAAATAAATAGTCGACTATAAGAGTAAATTTCTAGACAGTGAAAAACAGGAAATGTTCTTAAATAATTTTAATGTAATTATTATTGTATGTTATATAATAATTGTTTCAAAAACATTTTTGGTCCAGAACATAACATTAACATAATGTTTTCAGTAGTATTTTTATTTAAAAAAAAAAAAATTATATTTTCATAAATACTTTTAAAACATTCAATTCAAAACGTTTTATTTACATTAATTTTTTGGATCTAAAATTATTATTCAAAAACAATATTAAAATGTGATTTTCATTTCTGAAAATGTCTTATAATCATTTTGTTCTTCTGTAATTTTTTTAACTATAAATATTAATATTCTAATAGATTAATTATATAGGTACAGACTAATATTTTAACAGATTTTAAGAGGTTATAAATAGGATTTTTTTTAGAATATTTCAAGAAAATTAAAATCTAACAGTTATTCAGAAACATTTAAATAAGTACAGTTAGAATAATATATAGTCGTACAATTTTTAGATTCTGATAGATACGTGGAATTTATAGGTATTTTATTTTTTTTATAAAATGTTACTGAAAAGATTACATTATCATATTTTTTTCAACTTAAGAAGATTAATAAAATAAAAAGTAAATCATAAATAGGTAACAATATTACCTATGTGCATTATATATGTGCATTTAAATACAACTTTTTAATTTATCTTTTAGAAATTAATATTTTTAGTTTTTAAATAAGAAACAATAAAGTATAAATTATATAAAATATATGTTATCTATAATTTATTTTTGTTTCGTAACTATGATATATTTGTAAGGTTATAAAATTGAAAATAAATATTGTGAATTATTTATTAAAAATGTGTTTAGGCTGTTATCATATTTCAAAAAAAAAATATAATATTAATATTTTTATATTTATTTATCTTAATTCTTACTTGATTTTTAAATTGAAATTTTCATATATTGTTGACATTATATATAGGCTAATTTTGAAAAATTAATCGAATTCAGAATAAAGAAATAATTATTTTAATACATTAATTTCATACTTGCATAAGTTTTTAGTAAAAAAAATTCAAGTCTATATATCCTCCGCAATGTTCAAACACAATTTCTTACCGAAATAAAACATGTCGAAAAATTGAAACAGATAATATAAAAATTAAAATACCTATTAAATAAATGTGTGTGTACCTATTTTTGAATATTTCGATATTTTTGAATATAGCTAAGTATTTTTATTATTTACGGAACTACAAAGAAAAATAAATATTTAATTTTAACAAAATCAGAATTTTACCGTTTTTTACCGTACTTGTTTTTTCATATGAATTTATTGAAACATTTTTGATTAACGATTTTCATGATTTTTTAAATAAAATAAGAATAAAGCACGTTTTAACTTGTATTAAACTGTTAGGTTTTAAAATCTAAAATTAATCCTATTATTGAGATAATAAAATGCCTCGAAATATATAATTGCAACAAATATAAAAAATAAGGAAAAAATGTAGAAAATTCTTTTTCAATAATTTTGTATTTAAATGAGTGTTTGTTGAAAATTTCAAGTCTCTAAGATAATTAATTATGAAATTTCGGATATATAGCTATAGTAGATTTTACCAAAAACATGGTTGTACCATTTTTATGTAAATTTTTGTTTATTTTTACTTGTGTATCAAGAAACTATTTGGAGAATGAAAAAATGAACTATTTTAAGTACCAACTAGATGCAATTGTCTACAGGAAAATGTAAAAGTATATAATGATTGGGAGCACACCTACTTATAGATTTATTGTGTATAAACATAAAAAAAAACACATCATTGATAAACCAATACCAATTTTATTATAGGTATATATAGGTTATTATGAAAAAAAAATAATAATAAAAATGAGTAAAATATTTAATTTTTTGAGGAAAATATGATGTATAATATCATGTAAATTAAATTTAAAAAAATATATATACAAACAAAAATTGTTTAAAATCGAGTGTTTTATTTCAAAATATAAATATTAGTACAATGCATAATATTTATTATACATTTTTTTATTTAAGAAGCCATATTTTCATAGGTTTCATAAGCCATGAAAGTGTATAATAGTGTTATGTCTGCTTCCTAATTGTATACGAAAACGAAAATTTAGGTCAAATTGCATATGACAGTATTATGTGAGTAAATCCGAGAAGTATTCTGACTCTTCGGAATAAATAATCTAATTTCACTCCGGGTTTTTAGCATGAATATTGATCATCCTAACTATACTGTCTATAATGTCATAATAGTTTTTTATCTCGGTGAAAAATTTATAAAAAAAAAAAAACACCTGATAAATAATAAAAAAAAAAGTTTCTTATTTTTTAACGTCACTTCAAATTTGGATATGTAATCTAACGTTGGTATAACGCATAATTCAACAATGGTAGGCATTACCTAGTTTAAAAATTAAAATAAAGTTAAAAAGTTAATGTATTTTTAAACTTTTTAACTAGATAAGTTAAGTAATTTTGCCGTTAACTATAACTAACTTCACTAATATAAATTTCCATTATTTTGACATAACTATATGCAGTTAATTTATATAATTACTCAGCTCTACAGTTAACATAAAAAATGTTTTGAAATATTTTTCATAAATCATAGAAACTAGGATATTTATTAATTTTGATTTTATTTATTTAGTAATAATAAATCCCTTAAGGTTTTGTAACATATATTTATGATATATTTAAGAAGATTTGTCTTAAGGCTGGTAAACTGTTATACCTGTATATTTATATATATAATAAAAAATCAAAACTATCGATTTTATTACATTTTCTAAACATCCTATCTAGAGGGATATGTGTAATATATCATTAGAAAACCAACCTACTTGAAAATAATTCACTTGGGATACCTGCAGAAATCATGAATTGAGACTAAATGTTTGACCAGTAATTAATATTTATAATTTGTGTAAAACTGAAAATTTTCATTTTAATGCATAAAATATTATCAAATATAGTTTAAAAACCTATTATTAAATAAAATGTAAATTACATTTAAACTAAGTTTACCAATGATTTAAACCGTATTTTATATATTGCCACATAAAAATTGAAATTTATATTTTTAATTATTTTTATTTTATTACACATAATAAAATTATTCATGTTACATAATAGTATATATTGTACTTTAAAAAGTAAAAGTTTTTTTTAAAAAAAATGCTTACATATAATAATTTATTAACGATAACTGAAATAGTTTAACGGTAAGTAATATTTAATATTATAATAACTACCATAAAAAAAATACTCTTTATCACAAATATTACTTAATCAGTTTTTAATATTATTTTCAAGTTATTTTTAAGTACTGATAAAATATGCATCAAAAAAAATTTGAAATTACTAAAGTACCTATAAAATTTTTTAATTTTATATAAATATATATTCTAAAGTTTACACTTTAAAGGTTGAAATTTGAAATAAATTAATATATCTAACGTAAATTATATATCAACTATAATGAATAAATAGGGTATTATTATACACTTTTACATTATTTAATACATATTTAACATTAATATAATTAACAACATTAAAATGTATAGTATAAAATTGAAATTAATATTTTAATTTGTTTCTTAATAAATGTAAATAAAACGAATATATATCTGAACACATATTAGAAAAATATAATTTAAGTCTCCAATCTCAATTCCTGTATTTTAGTCATACGTCATGATTTATGTAGGTAATAAAATATGCATATTAATTTGAATTTTAAAATTATATAACATACAAGACACAGCTGGACACAGCTACTAAAAAATTTTATTTTACTTTTTAACACTATACCTATCAATTGTATACATCGTATTTTTATAGGTAAGAATAACAATAAATAATTTTTGGCAAGAGTTCGTTTCAATCAGAGAAATTCAAATTGGAAACAAACGAAAATAAATACAAATAAAACATAGGTAATTATACACATTTTTTTATAACAATATACTCGTATATTGTACGCACAACGTTTCATACATTTTTCTGCATGGTTGTTAAAAATTATAACCACGTAACAACGACAAAAAAGTGATAAAATTTTCGTATTTTATCAATACACTTTTTCGAAATCCAAAATACGATGCACGTAATCATCCGGAGATTTGGAAGTTTTAGATTTTAGAGGTTCTAAAGTTCGATCTAATTGCTTATTCATATCTCAATACTGTCATTGATTGACATGATTGAACTAACAGAAATGTACTACGGAATGAATATTGCCTATATGGGCTATGGCTAATTATTAAGTAGATATGATGTATAAACGAAACACATTAGGTATATGTATGCAGAAAAAAAATTAGTAGTTAATAATTTAAATTTAAATTTGAATTAATTACTAAAAATATAATACATGTATTATTATATACGGGAAGTATATTCTATGTCCAATATAAACAAATCCATCATTTATAGTAAACGTATTTATAGGTATATAATATATATGTACTAAATTTTAAATGGTGAAATACTGTAGATGCTATACAGAATTCGGCATAATATCCTAATATTATGCTAATAATAATAAAAAATATTATAAGTACCTACCTAATGGCTACAAATATTGAAGGCTGTGGTTATTATAAAATTATATTGTGTAGAGTTAAACGTATATGATATACAGATATCATTTTATATCTCATCACACTGATTTTGGAGGAAATTCTGTCTACAATATTTTAACGTTTTAACGGAGTTTCCTATTTTGTCATCTGTAATATTTTCTATAATAGTACAATGAACTGTTGGGTGTTTACACTTTACACAGTAAAGTTATTTTCCGCGTTTGAATTTTGGAAGGATATAATATTTAAAATGGTAATTTCAAAACAATGCAAATCACTCCTGCAGTGCTATCTTAATTCTCAACAAAAAATACATATTAAAACAATGATATAGAATAATATTGTGCTTGAAGTTATTGCGATCAGTTGGTGTATTAGTTGAAATTTTAAAATTATGCTCTAAGCCCGTGAAAAACATTATTTTACATTAAATACCTAAACCAGCAATATTGTTAAACAGCGCTATTAACGTGGTAACGAAATGCGGTGGTTGGTATAGTGGTGGGTAGGGGAAATAGTGATAATAGAACACTCTGTCATTAGCAAGCTACATTCAATTTTACGTTAAAAAAAAAGGGAAAAAAAATCTTAAAAATTATACGTGAAACGCGGGAAAAGATAGAAAATTCTGAAAATATTCATGAACCTGTACAAAATCCAATTAAATAAAATACAAGATTATTTTTAGGCACCGAAGAATATACCCGATATATTATTTCAATAATTAGTTATTATTTTTGTTTTAATTAATAAATCCCTTATAGGTTTTATATAAAATTAAAATTAAAATATATAACAAAATACATAGAATAACCTCAAATTATTAAAATTAATTAAATAAATATTATGAATAGGTAATAATGATATAGGTGTATAAGGTATATAAGTATATCTTATATAGATATAAGTATACAGGTATATAGGTAAATAAATACAATTAATATAATATATATTACAAAAAAATAGTAAGTACATAAATCAAAAAGAAAATTTGCTTAGAATATTTGAAAAAAATATTAAAGATAACAATTAGTTTCGACCGTAGGTAAGTTACCTACATTTCCCAGGTTAAAACTAGTTTTTACTTACCTATAATCTTTTTTTTCAACTACTCTAGGCACATTTTCTTTTAGATTCTAAACAAAGCGACAAATGTATTAGTTTTACAATGATATGTTTTATTTAATTATGTATTGTTTTTTTTATGCCTATACTGAAAAATTTTATAAAAAGAAGTACTTCGATCATTACATTTAGCATAATATGCTGGACTCTGGTAGCAAATTACATCTAGTTGGTACTGTAGAGAGGTCATTTTTCGATATTTTTTTTTTTTTAATTTTCGATAAATGCATAAGAAAAAACTATCAAAATATTAGTATAAAAATCGATAAACACGATTTTGGTAAAAATTCTTCATAACTCAAAAAATATTCATGCTGAAGGCTTGAAATTTTCACCACAAACGTATATACATAAAATATTTTTACAAAAAAAATTTCGAAAATGTTTACCCATTTTTGGGCTATTGAGACATTTAGTTCATAATAGGTATAACTCTTCTACTTTACACGGGAATTAATTAGACGTTTCGCATTTTAGATTCTGAACGAAGTGAGGAATATATTATTTAACTACCTATGTGTTTTTTTTTTTTTTTATAATTTTTGAAATATTTCCTACGTCATTGATATAAATTTAGAAATAAGTTGATTTACTCTAATATTAGAAATGACGAAGATGTGGTAAGAATGTTAGAGGTAAATTTCGTATATTATCCTTTAGTTAGATGAAGACGGTAAATGCGAGTACTACGTCCTCTTAAATAAACTGACGAATATTATTATCATAGAAGTTTTTGTCTTGGTATATTTTTCTACTACTGTTTATTTGATTGTCTCAGGTATATTGCGAATACCATCAACCTTCTGGGAAAAACGCAATATAAAATGATCAAACACACCACAACAGTTGTGTGAACATAATATATGGAAACCCGGCGGCGTCATTGATAATGAAAATGTTGTTCTATCACACATCCTGTAAAACGATATTTCGATGTAATTTTGATTTTGCGTCAATTAAATAGGTGACAACACAAGTTGACAAAAATACAATACAACAAGTAAACGAGTATAATATAGGAATACAATTGAAAAAATAACGTACTGTAAGATTGTGAACTCCATAAACATATTACTCGTATTATTAACTAAATGGACTCATTTCCTTATCTTCTAGTAATTAGAACACTCAGATATTATATTGTGATAATTTATGTGCAAAAATTATTATTTCGGAAGAAAAACTTTCGTATAACGTAGGCATCGTACACACAATGATAATTAATAGAGTGTTTTATTTAATAAGATTCTTCCACATTAGAATCTATGTATATTGTATATAATAATAATTACAGTAATTTATTATCTTCCTATCGTGATACCGTGAACACGCTATCTCGTTTAACTAGATAGTTGATACGTCACATTACACAGTGACACTTTCATGATAGATTCTATTGTGAAAGAAACTGTTTGCTAAACTATCATTGTGTGTATGAAGCTGTACGCATGAGATATTTTACAACAAATATTGCCTTATCTAGTATATTGTTGATATCTGTGGTAATTAGAACGACAAAAATTTTGAAAAACCCGTTTAAAATTAATTTTTTCTTTCACAATACTGAATTGCATTTATCAGATAGTAAAAAAAAATTGTTAACCAAAGTGCAGTCCATTTTGATAATAAGTAACGACGACTGTATCATTTTTAAAGGACATCAAAAATTGTACAAACGTATATCAGTTGACAGTTATTTAGAAAAATAATGGTTTTCTATTAAATAGGCGAAAATTTGTAATTTAATTTCAGTTATGTACTAATTTATAATTGAAACCATGGATTTTAATACGTTTCAAAATATTCTAAAATGCCATTAAATTGTATTCTGACAGTTTTAAGCTTCACAAATTGTTTTAAACATAAATAAACTAAAACATGTTAAAATTAAATCAATTATGGTCTTATATAATACCATAAGTTTTTATTAGTTTATCACTATTATATAATTTATAACATGTACCACGCTTGTTGTATTTATTATTTATGGTACCTACAATATTTATATTTTGATAACCTCATGGTCCTGATGAATAGTATAGCGGTAACTATGTAAAAAGTAAAGCTCAATCAATTTCACAGTAAATCCACTTATTGTGTACTGATAAATACCTGAAAAATCATAAAACAAATGATGATGGAAAAGCCCAAGTTAAAAATACGATGTTCCCCGTATATTTTAAACCAATATCGTCACAAAACTCTCCTTTGTCTCAACATCGTTTTTTTTTTTTGGGGGGGGAGGCGAGGTATTCAGCTTCGAATAAATTTCGTGTTAATGGCCTAAGTTTTCTACAAAATAGCCTTCTGTATTATCACTGCCTATGGTAAAATGTCCGTTACAATGAAATAAATGGCTAAAACCACGAGGCTCTGCGACAACGGAGGCGTTGTCGGAGGTCACGGAAAATCGTTCAATCGTATGTGGGTGTGTGGATTTATTTTGCGAACGGAATGCTTTCCATTTTATCGATTTTTAGCGACCGTAATAAGTGTATCTGGGACAGCTATTACACACATATATTAGAGAGTATTAATTCCGGAACGGCCCCAAAAAAGATGATATAGCGGCATCGGGGTTTTTGATTAAGTACTCGAAATATCGCGCAAATATATAATATGGCCCAAATATATAATGTACCCTCACTAACATGACTACCGTTTTTCATGAAATTTAGTACACTTTTACTTGATGTCCTCGACGTACACACATATTATATATACGAAGTTTATATTCTATATATATATATATATATATATATGTGTGTAAAACATTCATGTCGTCTTTACATAATATATGCATTCTGTAACAGCGCTTCCGTTCGCGTAATATTTAAATAGTAAATAGATATTGTATACTGTACAGGGTTTCCTCAATTTTGATGACTATACTTTGAGAATAAACTCATGATATCGATATTCATATAGCTATAGGTATTTAAAGTTCAGTTTTTAATTCATCACAATATTTAATTAATTACAAAATGTATCTATCTCGAAAACTAATGCAATATAAAAATACTTATACTAATAAAATAGCAACATATTAATATAATATTCACGAAATATCAATGATATTCTTTTATTTTTCAATCAATATATCAGTATAGCGACTCGTGTTTAGGAGCACATATAAAAATGATTATTTATTTATCGCTGTTTTTTTGTCGTGCCTATGATTATTATTATTATTGTACATAATATCAGGCATCTAACCGCTATATTGTTGGTTGCTGCTCGGCGACGCCTCGGTGGCCGCTGCGTGGTATTCCAAGCACTGCCACTGTTGCGAGGCTACCGCAGCGCTGTCCGTTGCGCACACTTGAAAAATGCATGTATGCAGCGCCGTTTAGACACGTGCAGTTTTATTTCATTCCCTTTCCAGCAAAAAATACACTTGTCGTTTGGTGCAGTTATTATCTACCTATTTTCAGATGTTATCAGGATATCACTTATCTAGGTTATATATGCATAAGATAAATTTAATTGTGTTTTATATGAATATAGGCATGTTCTTAATAAAATTAATGACATCACGTTCGTTATTACAGTAGGTGCCGTATTATATCGACATTTTGGAAAAAATAACATAATATAATATTGTTAATATAGTATTTTTTGGTTGTGCACCACCAGATATTCATCAGATCACCCACGAGACACTACTGCAATATATTATTGTGCAATCCGGTTGTACGCATGATTAAATTATATATGATAGACGATAGTGTTGTTAAATGTTTATGCAAATAATAGAAGATCTCATTATGCTTCCATTCAATTTCTGAAAGGATGAGACAACGATAATAACTAATAAGAGATATATATATAGGGATATGCAATATAACCTGTATAGTTTAATCGTAATCTATCCAAACTTCTTTGCCAACCTATCCTAACCTAACTGGATGCGTGGTTTGTTTTTTATTCCAAGCTATTTATAAACTGGAAATATTTTTCCAAAACTAAAAATGTATTTATAATTCCATTCGATGACCTGTATTTCTAAAATTTGACCTTTGAAATCTGGATCCACCCTGAGTACAATATATACATTTAACTTTTGAAAAAATCTTATCGGAAAATGATGAAATAAATATTTCGGATAATGTATTTATTACACGGGTTGTCATTTCAGGAAGAAATTCAAGTCGCGTTTATTAGATGTGTTGGAGTAGCTGGGTAGTGGTGGGACGGCGGATGACTCGAAGTAAACAGTTGTGCTGATCGCGAAATGATTTACGTGACAATAACAGTAGAATTCGTAAATTTTATCGTTACTAACCTTAACACAAAACACTGGAATAATCATATAAGGGTTAATAATTAAATTATCAATCGATTGAGATGAATAATTTGTTTGATTCAAAGTGAAATAAATTACAATTTTATTATTTCTCGAAATGATATTTCGTTTGAATGACACTTTACATTTCTGTTGGGTAAATGTCAAAATAATTTGCGTTTATTAAAAAAGTAATCAATCTTACGTGATCGTCTTTTATCTAGAATATATAATTATAATATAAGTATATATATTCAATATTCATTTTTACAAAGATATCACTTCCCTTTAAATTTGTTAATAGTAAAGGTACATATGTTTTTAGTATTTTCAATAGTATTAAAATAACAACGAACAAGTCAATATTTTAATTATATAAGCCTATGAATTTCGGATGAACAAAATATAACGATTCCTCAATATAAAAAAATATGAAAATTATAATTTGAAATAGCCAAAATTAGTATTTTAAATACAATATTAACAATAATAAATTAATAAAAAAAAATGAAGAATTAAAAATCCAGTAACTCATAATTACTACGTTTATATATAATATAGATTGTTAATATATTTTCAATATATTTTTACTACTTAAATAAGACAAAATTAAATAACTTGTGAATAGTATGTATAAGTATAATATTATAAATAAAATGAAAATATATAAATATCATATTCTACAAAATAATGGATAAAAACATTTTATAATACGATTTTGAATTGAAATATAATAATAAACCAAATACAAACCTTAAATTAATATGTAACTATTAATTTAAACTTTTTGAAAATATCGAAATTATGCGAAAAATACATGTCCTAAAAATATATACTATATTAAAATATAAGTATTGATTATTATAAATAACTGATCAAGGACCAGAAAAACTTGTGTTCCATGATCATTTATATAGTTTACATTTTTCAAATAAAATATTCGTTTGACCCAAATCAAAGAAGTATATAAAATATTATGAATACATTTTCGAAACACATTTGATTACTTATATGTGTCTAAAATCAGTTTAAGAAACTTAGGAAACTAGGAAACTATGCATTTGAATATATCGAGCATCAATAATATTTTTAATCTTTTAAGTATTTCTGTTTTTACATTAATTCTATTTTTGAATATTCGTGGTATTTTTCTACTTTAATAAATTATATTATATATTTTTGTTGGTTATTATTGAATTAACTACAAGATAACCAATCTGAAATTATAACACAAAAAACAAAATTTACATAAAACCATAAAACGCAGTTAAAAATTATTTTAACAAATAATATAAAATATTAAATGTAAATAAATTTAAAATTTGAATACTGATATTATCTGAATATATTATATACATTTTAGCAATCATAGTTATAATTTGACTTCGTTTATCAGACACGCACAGCCGTTTATATAAAAAAAAATATATATATAATTTACGCATTCTATAAATCAGTATAGGTATATATTATTCAAAATTCGTATTATACTTTACCTATAATATTTGCACAAAAATCATATGGTTTCGTATTATTCAAAATTTAATTACAAAATATTTCTATATTATAGTCATAAATATTACCATTGATTATATAATATAACCAATAATATTACTAATATATAATTATTTATTTAATTTATTTATTCATTTATTTGTATTTCGCTATCATAAATATATCAACTTTAAATCTGCATATATTGTTTCATTTTTAACTCAAAGTTTGTATAGGCCTATTATCTTGAACTATTCTGGTATGACGTGTTATGAATGACTCAAATAATTTCTGTGTTCCATCATATTATATTTTATAGAATATACAAGTAAGTAATAAACGACTTTAAAAAACTAATATTATAAGTGTTGAATGCTGGTTAAAAATGATTATGATATAGATTCTTATACTTTGATTTTTCCTAAAAAAGAGACAGAAAATATATAATAAATCTACAAAATTCATACTAATATTCAAGAATCCATTTTTTTAATATAATATATGGTATACTTTGTAGTAAAACATAAAAGTTTATTTAATACATTTTTTGTCCAATGATTTTAAATCTATAATGTAAATTTAGGTAGGTATTGATACTATAGTAACCAATCAAGATTAAAAGATTTTGTGAGGACATGAATTAATGGCGCATTTAATGGCGGAGGGGTAAGGTAGGGCAAGAACTCAATCTAAATTTGGTTTTGACCCACCTTTCCCTTCTTGTTTAAGACCAAATGAAAATTTAAATTTCAAGTATTTACTAGTGCCGTTTTCCATCTGTTTCGCATTTGTAGTATTTTTATTTATGTACACTCATTTAGGTAAAACACCACAGCACTATTTTATTTTTTGAATACACCATCATTTGATTCGATTTTAAATTCAATTATATATTAACAGAAAACGCTATAATAATATAGCATTTTCCATGTATTTCAATAATTTACATAATACCCGTGCAGACGCCACACGCCCGTTTTGAAGGAGTTTTATTTATGCAATTTTTATGAAATTAAAAAAAAAAATTCGACAATTTAATAATATTTTAATTCGCATGTTAGTTTTTCCTTTCATTGTTGTGTAGTTGAGATATCTGTTTAAAAAAAACCACGTTATACTTACTTCCGTACTTCGAGTTTTATGGTTATCAAAATGACAATCATAAATCATTAATATTGGCACCAAATGAAAGAAAATAAGTTTTTCTAACTTTTAACAGTATTTTAAATCTGTAATGGCGGATCCTTAAAAATGTCGAAATATTACAATTTCAAATTGCTTATGAAAAATAAAATTTTAACATTAAACAAAAATGGCTCTGTCAAAATATAGTAAATGTTGTCAGCATTTCATCGATATAAAAATGATTTACCTGTGATAGGTAATTCTGGCCGACATAATATTTGAAGTACGAGACCATGTTTTTATGGAATATTTTTCGTGGTAAGAATCCCATCGCGCAGGCGTTATGTATATTGATAAATTGATTAAATTATTAACATTGTAAATAATATAGGTACATGGAAAACATTATAAGTTAAATATTCTGTGATATTATAGTTTACACGAATACCTACGTATTTCAATTCTATAATATATTCTGTATACAGCATACTATATACTGATATGAAATATTTGAGCACACGGCAGTGCGCCGGCCAAGTTCCAGCAATAACAGTGTATCTTTACACGAACCAATTCACCCACTTATTCTAACCCTCATATCTCTGATTTCTCTTATGATAGGCTTTTCAAATTGGAAATATAATATATTATGCTCAAGTAACTTAGGATACTGTAAATAAATTAGCACTTAATATTAAGCAAAAAGGAAAATTTCAAAATTTTCATTTTTATTATTGACTGACTCATTCGTCATCAAAATTGTATATCTTTTTTTAGTGTAAGAAAAGGGAAAAATCTGAAAATTTTAATTTTCTCAAACTTTTCTCAACAGAGGCCCAAAAGTCTTACAAAATAAAATTTACGTCTTACAAAATCCCTCCAAAGCCTCGTAAAAAATTAACACGTTACCCACGGTACTAAAACCAGCAAAAAGGAATGATATTACCAACAAAAACCTAACTGCTGTGAAAAAAACTAAGTTTCAGACCCCCCCCCCAAAAAAAAAAAAAAAAAACACCTTATCATTTTATTATTATTACTCATAAATTTAATTGAAAATTCTCTGTTAAAATTAAAAACTTTATTTAAATTTGTTTTCTGCCATTATGATATACAAACATTATTTTAAGTTATTGGCTTATAACTTGAAAGATATTAACATATAACGAAAATATATATATATATATATATATATTTGAATTTTGAATAAATTACTATCATGTTTATTTAACTTTGTTACAATAAAACCAAAGCAGAATTCTAAATAACTGTTTTTGAAAATATATCAAAATTATTTATTATTAGATTTAATTGGTCATGCAAAATTTTTTTAAACTCATAAAATAATTAGTATCTATCATCCATCTTTATTTCGGTAAAATATAAATTTTAAATCTTTAATAGACAATAATTTATAACATTTATTATAAATAGTATGTATCTTCCAAAATTAATATTTTTATATGTTTTCAAAACAATCATTATTTTGGGTTATGGTTTTGATTTATACAAAATTCATATACAAGTAGATATATTTTCGTCATACGTTAAAATTTTTCAAATTATAATCCAATAATTTAAAAATATGTTTATACAGGTATATCTTATTAACAGAAAACAAATTTAAGTACAGGTTTTTACTTGAACGTGGAGAAGTTAACATTCCAACTAAATTTATAGGTGATAATAACAAAACTATAAGGTGTTGCTCTAAAGTTCTGAGTAAAGACATAACCCACGTGTTCTTATCTTAACAAAAATCGAAAAGACAGTTCCAACAAAGACAGAAGTTTCAACATTGCTACCACTTCTGGTACCATTGTCACCACTAGCTTTGAATAGAAAGAACCGTGACTAGAGAGAAATTCGACATTTTCAATGGCATGTTCGTAATGTTTTATCGGGTTCGGCGACAAATCGCTTCCGATTCCCGCAGATGAATATATACTCATCCTTCACACATTCTGTTTAGCAGCTCTTAAATGGTACCGAAGACGATTTTTGGTAAACGATTTTTGATTTAAACACGGACAATGTTCAAAGTTTCAGGGTTCCCTTTTGCACCACAAACACACCGTATCTCTATATTAATTATTCTAATTTAATTATGAAACGAATATAATATCTTCTAGAGTCACATATATCATATTATCCATGCGGACTTTGCCTAAAAACCACATTTCGCTCGATGTTAAGTAATAACGGGCATACTGACGATGGGTCACCCTAATTACTATATATGCCTAAGTAATTAGCTGAAAACGAGAAAAGAAAAATATTACTACTGCACTGCTTGTATCACCTTAATAGTTCACAAAATCTAGTAATTTATCGTTTGGGTCATTCTATCCGGCCAACCAATTCCCTTTTTCAATTCTTAACAAATGAAAGTAAACGCAGTTATTTTTATAAATAAAATAACAATTTCATAAGCGATGTTATGCGAATAATATAATATTGCGATGACCAAAAAAATATTTTCATTTTGTTAGCTTTCGTATATATATCACAATATTTCATACAATTCATTCTAAAAACATTTATATTTAATTTTAATATCAAATATTTTCGTCAGTATATAATTGTGTTGGTTTTGGAAACGAATCTAAATCTAGATGCAAAATCAATGTTCAAGTAAATCTGGTAAACCGATAGATTAAGATAGCACACAAAATCCAACTAATTGTTTTAATTAATATATGAGTGAGCGATTTAATTAATTAAAATGTATACATCAAAAATAAAAATGTAGATATATATCAAATATTGTATAAATTAAAGTTTAGATGAATATTTAAAAGAATATGTTATTTCTTATCTATATAATATATGTAAATTATAGATAATATAATATTTATACATTTGAAGTACGTTGTTTTTGTCTGTGAATTACGTGCTTAGTATATAATTCATAAACAAAACAACGTAATTCAAATTGATAATAAATAATACATTTTCTGTAATGTACATAATTACAACTTAACTTAATATTAACAAATTAACTTATTATTCGATTAAACTTTATTTTATACAATATTTGTTACTAAACATTAAATGTATTTATCTATGAACAATTTGTATAATATAATGAATATCTATATAAATTAATATCATAATAAAACACAAGATATAATATCTCGTTCGCAAGTTGATTTAATATTTATAATTTCTGACTATAAAATGAAAGCATTGTTCTAAATATTTACAAACGTAATAATTTTGATATTTTCAAAAAAACCGTTTTTACACGCATAAATGATTTAAACAATGAATGAGTGTAATTCAAAAGTAAACGTGCGTAATTACATTAACTTAATAAATTATAATTGTTGTGTTTACAGAACCTCAATTAGCTTTAGCAAACGGATCGAGTTTTATTAAGGAACTCATTTTCGACTTTTATAAAATTTATTTTAAGAAATAAATATACGTAAATTAATTATAAAAGGCATACATACTAATAATTGGCTGTAATTTTCTAATTTAAAATAAAATATATTTTTAATTTAATACGAATTATACCTAACTTAACAAATATTCAAATACTAACATATTACAGAGGACCAAATTTAATGTCATCTTCGATCGACCACTTAGCTAACCTTGCTATGGTTTGTTGACTAATGTCGATTTATATTTTATACACATAAAAAGATTCTATGAAGTAAGTAACTGAAATAATATTTATTTCTAATAAGAACTTAATTGTCACCTCCCATTGGAGGTGACAGTATTTGAGATATCTAAGATAGCGTTATATCTAGGATACCAAACATCTCCTTTCCCCCAATGTGCGTGAATCGAATGGCGTTTTGTATTAAAGTGACAAAGGGCCAAATACGATAAATGGTTTTTGGACACCGACCAATGTTATGTTCACACGTATTGTCTACGGTACGTGAGCAAAAACTCGACAATCACAACAACGATTTTTGGACTAAAATACTTTTAAGAAAAAATAAATTCTAAAACTAACATATTTATAACATTTAATTATAAACAGTTAAATAGTTAAATAAAATAATTAAGTAAAAATACAAAAGCTTGAATGTTGAGAGCTCACTTAATTTAATTATTATGTTATTAGTTGAGTGAATCAATGGTGTCCCGTCACACTTGAAAAGCTCTCTTGAATCAAATCCAATTTACTATAGAATTACACATACCTAATGTATTTTTAATATTTATAAGATACAAAAATAAATGGTAGTTATATTCTGAAGAATTTTTCATTTTAGAGTTATATTTTAGAATTTTGTATTAGTTGTAATTTCTTTCTTCTACTATAATCAATATTTAACTTGTTTGTGTTTTGACTATTAAACTTCAACAGGAACGATTCAAAATTATAATTCGACTAGTACCTATACGAATGATAATGTATTTCTCTACTCGAATTATAAATGGTTGTTTTGTAGAGTCACTGAGAAATTTAATACTCGGTCACGTGTATAAACTATGAAACAAAAACGTATCTATGATGCGGAAAATTGATTAGGCGCTTTGAGTTGTATCGGAAACATAATGGGCATTAGAATATATAGTGTTTCGTCGTCACCACTCAAATTGCACAAACCTTCAAACATAATAGAGTACGGGAAATAGAATAAGTTTTCTACACAATTGGCTAAGTTTCCAAAAGCACCCCCTTTTGTATAAAAATATACATATAGCGATAATATTATTAGTATATATTATTTACATATATCCATTGAACATATACATTGAGTTTCCTCTTTGTTTTACTTTTTTTTCTCCTCAAACCAAACTTGAGTTTCTATTATACAGGTAGTTTATTACTAACGAAACGTATTAAGATGACACTTGGATAGGACGTTTTACATTACAACTTTATTATGATGTCTGAATTGCAAAAATATTATTACTTTTACATGGTTTACCAACTCAATTTAACTTGAGTCAATATATAATACTAGTATATAGTCTCGTTCTCTCCATCACCCTCTATTTCTCCCCTTTCTTTATTTCTAGTTACACATGCACGACCCTTACATTTCCTATATCTAATTATTATATCATTCTGAACGCGTGTTTTTGGGGAACATTGTACGTCTCAAGGCAACATAATAACAAACCAAATAAACAGTATTTGGACAGAAAAAGTTATGTTTAAAGTAGAAACTTAAAGTTTTACCTAAGAAATTATATTAAAATAACTTTGTACACTTCAGTTATTATCCTATCAATTATATATTTCAGAAATTTAAATAAATGCTGTTTAATTCTAATACAATATATAACACAATATATAGAGTACAGTATTATTTAAATACAATACATATTGTGTATTCAGTATTGTCTAAGTCATTTGTTAATATTTTTAATATATAACAATCGGTGTTAAGTAAGTTGGCATTAAAAAGTAACTAAGAGTAAGGTATATTCTAAACCAGAGTCATGGACTTCAAATATTATGCCCATGCCTTATTTCATTTAGTAGTTTATAATTTATATGAATTTATTGAAATGCATAATACTATGATTATAGTTTTGAATGAACAGAAAATAGTTCAAGTATAATTTTATATTGAAAAAATACATACGTATATATAAAATGTATAATTTTATAGTTTAATACAGTTTATTAAAAGAAATATATGGAAGTAGGTAATTGCTTTTTTATAATAACGATATAGGTAATAAAAATTGTCTTGATAAACTCAATGTGACTTTAAAATTATACGGGAAACTGGCGTCAATCAGTGGCGGATCTAGAGATAATCTAAGGTGGAGGGGCGAATTTTTAAAAACTTAATTTAAGTACTTTAAAAAAGCAACAGTATTAATTTTACTTATATTTTTTCAGTTACCAAAACTATATTTAAATATATATATAGTGAAATTTAGAGGTGAATAGTTCGCATAAATTTGTAAATTTACGAAAGACCCTATTTTTGATCCTTATTTAATGTTTTTTTTTTTTTTTGAGGTGAGTGGGTGTATTATTTTGGATAGTTGAATCGGTTGACAAAATATATTTCGGCACCACTGCCTACAAAGGTACTTAAATGTAGACTATCTTTTAATCTACCAATAATTAATTATAGTTTAATACGCATTCTACATATATATAAACTATAAATGTCATGTCAAGATTATACCTGCATATCGTTTTGTAAAATGTACATATCCAAACTAACAAAATATAATAAAGAATTAAAAAAAACAAAAACATTTAATTCAATACTTTAATTTACTTCTTATATTATATATATTTATTTAAATGTACAATTAAACATTTTAGTTTATTAAATTTGTACATCATTGGTAAATTCAAAATTTCATACAAAAAGATAGAAAAAATATAAACAATAAATATAATATTATATTTATTTAATTGTTCTCAAAAACGAATCTAGAGGTCCTGTTATTTCTTTACATTTCATTTTAAAATAATAAATTTGCTTATTTTGCAATATAAACGAAATATGAGTTAACTATACTTATAGTAAATATCAAAAGTAAATAAATTTACTATGCTAATACCACAGAGGCGCAGAATATCTATCAATTAAAATCAGCGAACCGGGAGACGGGAAACACAGAATATTATTTTTAGTTCGAGGCAGTCCCTGAAATGTTTTAATTTCGTACTACACACTTAATTAATTTTTTATTTTGAATGACCTTTTTTATTTTTCTCGCCAACATTATAATATGTAGAAATGTAGAATTAGCTAGTTTTTTTAAAACACTTCCTAATTTCATACTACACATTCATTTTTTCGTATTATACAGAGTGTGTCGTACAACACACAGTTTTAGGGGCTGGTTCGAGGTCGGTGAGAGCTTACGACGATAAGAAAATAAGATACGAACTTTGAAGAGAAAATACGACGGCGGCGGTAGCGGCTCGGCGAAGACCGACCATAACCCGCACGCTCCTAAGGTCCTAATTTTGTGTTTTCATCTGTTCGAGTCGGGAAAACGATACGTAAAGACGGTCGTAGTAGAATAAATGGCCAATACGGACGATCACGGTGGCCATGGAGGAAAAACATTCATTGGCGTTTTATTATATATTTGTAGATAGAGAATAATATTACCGTCTTTATCTAACAAATAACATCAACAAGTATTTTTCAACATTTTTCGTGACATTTTGTAAATGCAGTAATACAAAAAAGCACGGCCCAAGGGGGAAGGGGCGATCGCCCTATCGCCCCCCCATCAAATCCGCCACTGGCGTCAATAGATGCGAATGAACCTCAGAATTATCTCAAATGCCTTTTGCAATTTGCAAGACTGTGAACAACGAAAACATTATTCAAATGTACATTAGTATTCACCATAAAACCCATATCTCAAACCCACACATAATCATACATCAGACTAGTAATTATTAAATGCTTATTACATAATATAAATAATATGAACATTTGATGAGCGTAAAATTAAGGGAATAGTCAATGAGCCTCGCAACGAAAAGTCCTAATTCTTAACGTAAATATCAGAGTAAATTAATATTCAATTAATATTACAAGTAAATTTAGGGTTTATTATATAGCAATGCTGTAACAATGAGTTTGAATAAATAAATAGTTTTTGGCATTTTAAATACATTTCTCAGACTATTTAAAAATAATTTTTATAATAGATAATTAAAATATATTTTCGATAAGTATTTGATATTAAATTTAAATTTTAAACACATTGATGCAAATACGTATATTAATATATTTGGAATTTGCTGTAAAAAAAAACAAATTTAAGTAAGTTATATGAATTACAGATAATCAAAAGATTCTAAATAAAAAATCACGTTATTATAATAAATACTCAAAATATATATCATGATAAAAATCTAATAATAATAAAACTAATAGTATTAGACATTTAAAAAAGGCTTTATCTGAAAATTTTAAAATACTAAATTAGAACTTTTTAACTCTGAGTCCACAATTTGTGTACATCTTTTATATCGTATGTTTAACAAAAAATTTTATTTTTTTAAATTTGTATGTTTGAAATATTATATTAAATTCCTTATAAAAATTTTAATTTTAATTAAGAAATTTAAATCTGTAACTTCGTGTGAATAATATATTTTAAAACAGATTGATCGCTAACACAATAAAATTAACCAACTGTTTCAGATACAGTTGGCCTAAAATTTGCGAAAAACGAAAACATGCTCTAGTATGCTGAAATATAAAGGCTCGAAATATAACACTTACGTATATTTGCTTCAACTTGTCTTATGTAAATTTTCCGTATTCGGTGTCGTAATTATATATATTTGACAATTCATTGGCTTATGACTTATTACATGTATCTGTAACCAAAAAATAAATATAGAAAATCAATATTTAAAACAAAAATATTTATAATCAAATTTGTTCAATATAATCACCTAATTAGTATAATATATTTATATACATTATACATATATATATATCTGTGTATATAAATTATTATTAGGGCACGAATTTTGTTTCTCTAATAAACCTATAAAAATGTCATTAAAAATACATTTATGGCCTAAAAATATGTCTTTAAAAGTGTTAGTTACTCTTTACAGCGTAATGTACATTATTTATATTAAATTGTATACAAATTTTATAATATTGTAATTGTCAATATAAATTGTAAATGAAAAACATATATTTATATTAGTATAAGTACATATATGTGTATAATAAATAATATAACGATTGTATTATAACAAAAAAAAAAAATACAAAAATAAACTCTCTATTACAACTCTCTCCCTATTTCTGATCAATTTATTTTAAATTTTCATTTTTATTTATTTTTGAATAGGCAATTTTTATGGAATATTAAGAAAAAATAAAATCCAACAATTTAAAAATATTTAATAATATTTTAAAAGTAATTTAAAAATAGTTATGTGCCAGTATCATTTTTTAATGTTGTGTTATTACGATAATTGTTTGTTAAAAATTACTTTAACGCTCTATAACTGCAACTTTTCTCTGTATAATCGCGGTCATAATTTATACAAAATATAAAAGATATGAATATTTACTGTGCTCTAACTTGGAGTTTTTTCAATTATATTTTTTTTTAAACCTAAATCTGTAATTAAAAATCATGAAATTTTAAAATTTTAAAATTTATAAAATAACATGAAAAAAAATATTAACTAATATTTACAAAAAAAAACGATTCTGAGCGAAGCTCCGGAATACAGCGAATTGCTGTACATTATACTAATAATACTTTAATATTGTGTAATATAATAAACAAAAAAATTAGAAAAAAGTGGAAAAAACTATTTTTGGATATAAAATAGATTCGAACCGAATCCACTAAACTACATACCACTGTTAAAAAAAGTAAAATAATAAACTTTTTAAAGGAACATGGTACAATCACTACATTTAAATTTGATATAATTTTAAAATCAATAAATACATGTTATTCAAAAAAAAAAAATCAAATTCTCCTGTAAAGTAGAAAAGTTATACCTATTATGAATTAAATGACTCAAAATTAAAATTTACTATAAGTAGCCAAAAAATGGGTAACAATTTTCAAAAATTATAATTATATAATTATAAATATATATTTTACATTCATAATGTACGTAAATAAGTTTTTGATGAACATTTTAAGTTTATAGGTCTATTTCCCCCAACATTCAAACAGATTTCATACCAAAATAATAGGTAGGTACATATTATCGAAAAAAATGAAAAGGTTATTAAAAATTATTGTATCGGCCGATTTCAAAATTTTTTTTTTTTGTGTGTAGCTAGAATGACGTAATTTTAATACTGTATTACATTCTCAAGTCTTAAAATCTAAAATTAAGATAATTATAAATAAAATCACTTAAAATTTAAAATTTAATAAATAGGCCAAATTCATAATGTGCTAATATACGTAGGTATTTTCATTTATAATGCTATTTAGATTTTGTTCATACAATCGTATACGGAATTATTAAATAGTATATAAAAATATATTCAATGTATAAAATATACAATAATATATATATAATGTATTGTATACAAATATATTATTATTATATTGTAGGAAAGAAATTATTTATTATAGCTTTGAATTTTAATACATCCACCAAGAATATCCTATCCAAAAGCGAAATGCTTCCATTCCCTATCATAGTGACCGGCTTTTTTCACTTTTGAGAAGCCAAACATTAGTATATTTTTAATTTGCAAAAACATATTTAAATTTATCATGGAAATACACGTATTATAAAATTGATATTTTATAATATATGATAATTACTAACTACTACTATTAATCCATAAACAATATACAATAGGTATACCTATCTGTTATTATTATTACATTTAGTGCTATATTTGTATTATTACATAGGTACATATTGTAGACAATTTTAGGAATTTACAGTTGTACCAATATAATTTTATTTTAATATAATGTAGTGCGTTCGGAGGATACCTTATGACAAGTCATGCGATAGTTTACTGATTATAATATTATTTTATATTTCGTGTTCTATGATGCGTATGAAATATTACACAATTTCTCAAGTGAATAAACACGTATGTGTGCAGTATACATGGCAAAAAATATTATGGTAAATATCTGCGATGGAATATTGGATTATGAAATACGAATTCATACATATACTCAAGAAATGAAAAAATCCAAAACACTACTATGAAAATTACGGATTTATATGTAAATGCATATATTTTTTAAAATAAGGTATTTGAAATCTGATCAGAAATGTGCACGATTTAATTCATTCTTATTAAAATAACACCAATTTTATTTTGCATATTTTATACATATTTGTAATTTTTTAGTGCATATTTTCATCTTTTACGCATATTTCTGTTATTAACTTATATTTTCGTGTGTTCTTATTTTCAGCTATAAATTTTTGTGAAATTATTGTTGTTTAATACTAAATATTTTAAAATTACAAGTAACAAATTTCTAGGGTATAATAAAGTAAACTTCATCTGATAAGAAATATGCCCGATCTATATCATTTTAATTAAAATAACACACATTTTATTTTATATATTTTCATATTTTTAACTTTTTAAATATCTTTTTCGCATATTCAATGCATATTTTTAAATTTTAAATGCATATTTTGAAGGTTTTTCGTGAATATATGTCCGTTCCCTAGTTAATACTATTATTCTTGGGAAAAAATTATTCGTAAAATTTGATACGATAACAAATATATTTTTTCAATAATATCATATTCCCACATACATTATATTACAATATATAATTTAAATTATAAATAATACCTCGAATAAATATATTCCCCTTTGACCCCGAAGGATTACAAGTTTGTATAATATCTTTAAATTTTTTTTTTTTTATTATTATTGCATATTCAAAATATTTCGACACAAAATCTTTTTTTGAATAATTTGACCTATACAAATCGAATATAGAATTAACAGTTTATTATTTATAAGTATTTAAAAATTTAATTAATGCGTTTGGGGAGGAACAAGAAATAATTTTTATATTACTCTCTACTTTTCCGCTTTTTTAAACAATAAATGCTAATAAATAATTAACTGTTGGTTCAATATTTGATATTAAAAAATAATAATTATTAGAAAAATATTTTACGTTAGAATATCAAATCAAATGTATTAATTGCATTTAAGAAAATAATAGAACCTAAAAGTAGCTCACAATAAAATGAAAATATTAAAAATAAAATATCATTGTAAAACTACTAACTCCCTCGCTCAATTAAGAACTTAAAAAGAATAAGTATAATTTATTCAGAGAAAAATATTAGTTGGGCACAATAAAACAATCGCCTTGTATAATATAATTTACTAAGTAACTATAGCAAATAAATTTGTTATTTTTCTCATTTATAAAAAAAAAATTCCTTATAAAAGTTAGTTTTATTTTACACTTGTAAAACAACTTGATAAATCAAAATATTATCTTTGGTACCTATGTACCGTTTAAAATAAATTTGTAATCGAAAAACCTCTTTACTCCAAATCTCCTACTAGACTGCCTCTACCTAAAAAGTTGTTTGAGGATAATAAAAATAAACATCATTGTAAAAGTAATGCTAAACAGATAATTCAAACTATTCAAAGTATTAAAATTATTAAAATATCTTAAATCTTCAAAATTCAATGTATTTTAGTATTCGAATAAGTTGGTAAATAATTTAAATTTAAATGAGTAAAATAAATTGTCATAAAGATTATAATAATATAGGAATGTATAACTTTTTAAATGAAGTAGTTGTTTGGTATAAACACGATATTGTAGGAGTACTCAATAACGAATTCATGAGCTTAAAATAAACTAGAAATTAAATAGAATTAGTTAAATAGAAGTATTTGAAAATCAATACTCAAATACTTTTACAGCTTTTAGAGTAAATATACTGGTATAGGTTTCCAGTGATTTATTTTTTCCTCTTTATTCTTTTATTTAAGTATAAATAGTGATCAAACGTTTGATATAGACCTTTAAAGATTATTAGAAATTGAATACAGTTGCCGGTATTTTAGAGAAGTAATTTTTTCAATTTCCTAAAGCTTTTATTCTATCAGTAGGTACTAAAAACTATATCGGCGTATATTTTCGCTCCAAATCGTTTTCTGGACAATGTTGTTATTTAGTATTATATTAAAATACCTATAATAATTATAATTTATAATATAGACTAATATTAATATTTAAAATAATAGTACAAGATATTGTACTATACCTATACATTTATTGGATTACACAAAGGTCAATGAAAGGTTCAGTCTGTAATGTTTATATTTTTTATTAATTCCGTATCAGTAAATATTTATTTTGAACAAAATCACTACCCAATATCATGGAAAAGTCAAGTTAAATAATAATAAACAGGTACAATATACGTGATATAGTTGTTCATATTGGGTATAGGTATAGTTTTTTTTTTTTTTTTTTTTTTATCATATTTGTACTCATATATTTCATGAATATAAATTCAAATAGTAACAAATTTGAAAAATAAAAAAATATACAATTGTTTAATATAACATTATACAATAATAATATATCGTGAATGATATTTCATATAGCCCGTTATGTATACATCGTGTGTGCGATCATGCATATTTCTCCAATATGTATACCCCGACAGCGACAAGTTTGCGATCGCTATTTTATCGTGGAAACTTAACGGGCGCGGATTTTCACCAAATAAAAGCCATTACAGTCGGTTGCCAGAAGTAATAATAATTCGAATATACGTGTATATAGCAATATAGCATAATATATTATGATTCAAACGTACGTTTTTCTCCGATACTCCGGTATATTATGTTTATTTTTCTCTGAAAAAAATAGGGCAAGTTCGCAAAACATATTATATAGGTCTAATAACGCTAGAGATCAAAATGCCAAGATTATTTTCCTGGAAAAATTGAGAAAAACTGGTGTATTTTCCTAAAAGTTTCAAAAAAATATGAAGAAAATTGAAAACTTAAAATATATATTTATTTATTTATTTTTTTTTTTTTTTGGAAAATTATAAACACTGTTTGCCTTTGATATAACTAGGTAATATATTATATTTCTACTTAATTCATTTTAGTTTTTCCCATTTCTATTTTTTGAATGATATATATAAATATGCCAGCTATGTTTATTCAAGTTACCCATAGTATGTAATTTCTATCGTATGGACTTTATATATTTTAATGTAAATAGATCTCACTGACAAATGAAAACTAATGCTCGATAAGTGATAAACATTTCAATATGATATAAATTGAGCTATTAGTTTCAAATTTTAACTATTGTTATATTCCACTTGGTTACAGTCAAACTATTAATTAACTATACGGTCTTTAATGTAAACAACACAAAATTTATATGAGAAATATTGTAATTATATATTTAAAATGTCATAGAAATAGGTAGGCGTCTAATATATAAATATGCAAATCTAATATTATTTAGTATAACTCGTAACAAATGATAATACACGTATAATATTTTTTAACTTTAAATTAAACTAAATTATCTGAGTTTTATTTCCATTTATTGTTTTAATGTAAATATTAAAATTACAATAATAGTTTAGTTTGATTAATAACAATTAATTATAAAATAATAGTATGCTGCTTCTATCGTGAGGCGAAAAGGGAACTCAAAGTTGAGTTTATCCAAGTTATATACCAGTTTATCTAGGAGTTACATTGGATAGAACCGTCACGTTTAAGGAGCCGTGTAGAAAAACCAAAATGAAAGGTCCAAACAAGGAATAACTTATTACGAAAACTAGCAGGTAGTAAATGGGGTGCCACACCAAACACAATTCGAACTACAGGACTGGCACTATGTTTCTCCGCCGGCGAGTACGCCTGTCCAGTATGGAACCGGTCGAAACATACCATAAACACGTTGATACGGCACTGAATGAAACCTGTATGTTGATAACTACGGTTGATAATAGGTTGATAAAAGCACAGAACATAACAGAAGCGACACGGACTGATAACGTGGGTACCATACATGATCGTGTATGCGTTTTAATAGTTACGAAAATGAGTACTAGACATGATCATAGGAACGGTATACGGGTTTACGATAATGATTAATATATAATATATAAAGTGACTACGCGTTATCTTGAATTTGAATTCGAATGAACATGATTTCTATTCTATGATATGATAAATCGTAAAACATATGATTTTTTTCGGACAAATTGCCGTGGTAACGTTCACCTATATCCCCGGTCAACTAGATACACGCGCGTTCAAGGTCATAGAAACGCGAATCTCGAGAACAAAGGAATTGGACGACCGTGTCGTACCCCTGATAAAAGCTACGCCATTGAAATGTATCTATCCTTTAGCGGGGATTGCTCCACCAGAAATACGGAGATATGTGGCCACGTGTACTGAAAGAACAAAACGAACTTTTGACCAAAGGCATCCCATGTATGGCTGTCTAGAACCCCGACGGAGACTTAAATCAAGAAGAAGTCTTATGGCTAATACAAATGTGATCCAGGACATCCTCCCCCCACCTACCAGCTCCGACTACCTAAGTGGAGAGAAAAACTAAGAGCTGAAACACCTGTCCCGCCTGATGAACGATTACCTCCAGGCGTAAAACCTACCATGGCCCATATGAAAAACGTTAAGTAGTCTAAGAGCCGAAGTAGCTATGGCAAGAGTAAACATGGTGAAATTTCACCAAACCAAGAAGAACCTAATACATGTGAATGCGGTGAAAACCAACGACGAACAACTGACGATTTGGCGCTTGCCAATGAAAATGCTATATTAATAGCCACTGAAACAAAATATTTAGCACATTTATATATATATATATATATGTTTTTTTAACTTATTTTTAAAGACCATTTAATATATATTCATATTTATATTCATCATTTTATTTATTTATTATTATTATTTTCAATGTAATTAGTATTTATTAAGTCCAGCACCGGACACGATAAGAAGAAGAATATATAATATCAACAATATTTGCATTATTTTGAGAAATATACTTCAAACTATCTGAAATTTATTTTATTATATGCTAATATGTCTTGTATATTCGTTATGTACGTACACAAAATACCGATTCCCTAACAGTTATGATTAGTAATATATATATATATATAATTTTTTTGTAAATTTGTTTTAATTTTTACATTTTTAATTGAACTCAAAACATATTTAAATATTTTTAAATAATAAATATACACATGTTATGATAATATGTAAATTAATTTTATTATGAATTATGAGTAGGTACCTATTTATATTTTATTAAACTACCTAGGTACCTACCTAATAACATTGAGTACAATTTTCTTTCAAATAGACATAAGGATAAATACAATTATACCGTACGATAAATCTATGTTCATGTTTAAAAAGACTAAATTGAAAGAAAACAAATGAAAAATTATTTAAGAGCTGGAACGTCTGGGCTCTATATATTATATTAAAATATTGTATCTAAATTTTTTTTATTAAACAGAAGAAAAGAAAAATATCTTGAAAAATAAAGGGCATTCGTAATATTTTACTTTATTTTTATTAAAAAAATTGTATGAACAGCGTACGGTTTAAATCATAAAAGTCACTTTTTATATAATCATATATATATATATATTATATATGTATAGGTATATGTGTATTATTTAGTGAGATTTAAGATATATTTATATTTTATAGAAAGCTTTGAAAAAAAAAAACCGTTATCTAATACTGTTTGTTTAAAATATATTTTAAGTAAATTTCATAATTTAGTCATCAATTCATTTTTGTGTAATTTATGTCTTTTTACTTCAATTATTTAGCAAAAATATTGTATTTTATATTTTAACATTATATAAGAATTATTATAAGAAAAAATGTTAAAAAAATTAAATGCTTTGTTCATAAAACTTATATTCTCAAGTCACTCAATCAAGGCTGGTCTTCGGGTCGGGGCCCCTCCCTTGACATATACAAAGTTGTAAAAATGTAGGTATTTATATATTAAATCAAAAACGTATTACATTTTTTTTTGATTTTATATTAAAATGTTGATAAATATTTGGTTGGAAAATGGATTTTAAACCATATAATATTATTCGTAAAAGAGTTAATGGTAATAAAAGGCGTTTTATAAGAGAACGTTACAGCTAAAAATTATCAAAGAAAAAAACATAGTAACATTTCTCACTTTACCAACTTAATAGTAATCGTTAAAATACGAGACAAAAAAATATAATAGACTACAACATGAATTAATTTAATTTTTGAACAACATAAAATATATTATTAAGTGTGCGTAATATCGAAAATAGGATACTAGATAATGTAATTCTTTATAATATTTTGTTTCATAACAATTATATTCTTTAGTTTGTAAAAATGAGAAATGTTCAATATTTGAAAACTCTTACTAGACTTATTTTATTTGAAAATGTATATACATAAAAAAAAATACACTCAGAATTTAAAATCCATAATTACGGATTACCTATATTGGAGGGCCTTTAAGACATAAAATCCTTTGGCCCCTTTGTACGCTACATCACAGTTCATCAGAACATTCCTAGAAGGTGCATTTCGCTTTACATAGACAATTTAAAAACTCTGTAGAACATTTTAACTTTAATCTGAACCATTTGTTCGTATATTATGATATTATGGATAAAACATATAAATGCGTTTGTTGCCTATTACATTTTTGATTAATTTTAATAAAAATAAATACTTATATATTATTAAAAAAATAAATATATTTTTAAAAAATAAAAAAATTATATGTGTCCAGAGTATTCAAAAAAAGATTATTAGTATGTCATTATCAGGTTATAAATGGATAATGAAAAAACAAAAAATGAATATTATTGAACATAATACTTAGAATATACTAATAATAAGAAACAAACTATTAAACGATGACTTATAACATAGATAATATATTAAAACAGCTGTTAGAAAATTATGTATCATCATTATCTTTCAAATCTCTTTGTATATTTAAATTATTATTAAAACTATTATGTTTTACTTCATTTTAAATGAGTAACCTTATCTGCAGATACGATAATAGCATTATTTGTTCTATGTTTATTTGAAATTCTGTTAAATGTTAATAATATATATACACAACATCAACTCAAACTCAAACCATAATTCCAAATGATTCTAATCAATCATTTTCACAAAAATGCTCGTATTTTAATTAATACTAGTAGGTATAGGCGATTCAAAATTCGATAGGTACAAAGAACATATTCAGAAATAAAATTTAAAAAATCTTCTCCTAAATCTAATTTTCTAAAACAAATTTTAGAATATAATCGAAAATGATGCCAAAACTAGGTATCTCCATATTTTTAAATTGTTCAAAATGCACAAAAAACAAAATAATTTAATATCTAATAGATGTATGAAAATTTTAAATTCTCCATACTATAATCTTAAATACCTATATTATTTAACTAAAACAAATAAAAGAACGTGGAGATAACTGGTCATTGCAAAGAAATTTTGATTTTTTTTTTCCATAAATATTTTTTTATAATAATTTAAGGTGGAAATTCAATCATAAATCATACGGATCTGCAAAGCATTATAACTATGTATTATAGTTTTGTTTTAAAACATATTATCTCTGGAGATACCTGGTTCTTAAACCGAACTCTGTAAACCAGGTATCTTATTTTGTATAATATTAGCTTATCTAACGGACGGATTTACTCGGTTATTGCACTGAACTGTAAACAAAATTATCATTTAATATAAAATGTAAAACATGCATTTTGAAAACAAAATGGAGATACCCGGTTCTTGTACTGAACCATTATGAATTATCATAATATACATTTCAATATAGATAAAAATGTTATTATAATAAAAAACCAAAAAATTATATACTTTAATCGAGTATTAATTAAAGTAGTAATAAAATTACTCATTTATAATGAGGTAAAACATGATAGTTTTAATAATATTGTAAATATACAATAAGATTTTAAAGATAATGATAATATTATATACCAATACATAATTTTCTAATAGCTGATTCAATATATCTATGTTAGTAGTTATCGTTCAATAATTTGTTTCTTATTATTAATATATTCTATGAATTGCGTTTATTATTTTTATAACTTTCATAATTTTTTGTTTTTTCATTATTTATTTGTAATCTTATGATGACTTACGGTAAAAACTAGTTGTTACTAAGAAGATCTAGTATATGAGCCGATAAAAACTAAAAAAAAAAAAAACTAATGTTACTAATAATCTTCTATTTTTTTTTTTTTTGAATACCTACTCCCGGATATGTTATTTTTTATAATATATATTTATTTTTATTTTTAAAAGAAAATTAAATTTTTTGTATTAATTATTTTTTAATTTTATATATACTATATATTACAACTGAAAAATCGTGATATTAAGTAATAATGAACCAGCTATAGTAGACGATTTATTAGATCTTGTGTACTGACTTATTTATATCATTACAGGGTTAACTAGAAATATTTGATAATTTAATGGAAAACTTGGATGAAAGCATTGTTGATTTTGTAATCTATCCATCGAATAATCATACATTCGTGGAAGACCAGGAAGTGGTGATCCACGCATCAGTAGTTCCTTACACGTTAAATATATGAGATGGTGTTGAACAAAAAGTGAAGAATAAATAAAGATACACAATATTAAAAAATGTTTCCAGTAAAAAAATAATAAAGGAACTATAAATCTATACTTAGAACTTTTCGAAAATGTAAAAAATATCTAAGGAGAAATTAATATATGCAGATCATATTATTACAGTTGTTGTAATCATAAGCTGTATGACTTAAAATGTTGTGTTGTTTAATACATTACATATTATTACTTACCTGGGTTGTCATTAAATTATAAATACAAATTAAGCTATAATTGTATAATTACATAAATACGTACCTACCTATATATTGTATATAAAAATCGGAAAATAATTAATATATTTAACTGAAATTTGTGATATATATATACGGGCTTAGAATAAAAAATTTCTGTATTATATTTATAATTTTTTTCAAAAGAGCAATGTTTTTTATTTTGATCACTAAAATTACAGACATCTAATACAATAGCTACGATTGAGCCACACATTTGACTAAAGATGTAAATATAAATTTTTTTTAATTTAGCTATTTCGTATTTTTATATATATATACCTATACTTATATTGTATTAAATGAAGAAAATAATAAAATACAATTTTAGCTACGTTTGTTTAAATTAAAGTAGTTCTATACGTATAGAACTTTTATCTTTATTAAAATAAAGAAAATCCTACACATAGAACTATTTATGCTTAAGAATGAGAAATGTCTTCACATAGAACTATTTTATTCTAATAAATTATTGTAGTAGCATAGAAAACCGGATTCGATGTAAAACTTTTTTTATTTTAACATTAGATAACAGTGTATTTTTTAGAACCAATTTATTCTACAAAATAGTAAAAATAAAATAATGTTATATATTAAAGGTCATAATTAACTAAATAATGTCCTTATTAAGAGTTAAAACTTTTATATTCTGGTTAATTATCTAAATATAATTCATAATAAAATGTTTATTAGGCTAAAAAATACGCACCGTTTTAAAGAATTTGTAATATGTATAATGTAAATATAGTGTAAATGTAAAAGTAATTATTAGTATTATTTCATTAACACTATAGATTAAATTCACAAAGATAACATCAATATTGTATTTTTGTAAAATATACATATCCATCAGTACTCGATAGTTGAAAAATTACAGTAGGAAAATGTAATTATGTATCATTTCTTTTGTAATTTAATTATCATTTAGAATTTATATTAATTAATAAATATTTTATTCGATATAGACATCCAAATTGGGAGACAGACATAAATACTTAATATACGATTTAAAGTTTTAAGTAGTTATATTTATTTACTATACCGTAAATCGCATACGTATTGCGTCTAAATAAATAATTTATGCATCTTCTAACCAGTAATCACCCACTAGACTAGATTAAACAATTGAGTTTATTTTTGGGTTCACAGAAATGTTCAGATATAATATTTAAAATAATTAAGGTCACACATTTTCTGAGACAAAACAAGTCAAAATAATATTAGTGCCTAGAAGTGTTTATGGAATTGAAAGTGTATATCGGGGACGGATACATTGTGCGTTCTTCTATACTGCAAATTCTCGGAAGACCCGCATTCTTTTACCACGGGGAAATCCGGTTCAGACTGACCACCATAAATAACTAAATTCCCAGTGCCCACATTACTTTAGACTGCACATATTCTAAAATAATCTTGAAAACACATTTCCGCATAAAACTTTCCCCAATAAACTCACGATATACTATGTAAGTAGTAGTTACAGCCTTTATTGATATGAATAAACGTCGACTAACATAAATAATTACAGACAGTAATCATGTACAATCATATTCGAAGGATTCAATATGAAATTCGAGTACAATCTAGATAGTATTTTAAAGTATCTCTCATAGTGTAGGTGTAAATACTGTAAATGTAATCCAAAAAATATGTAACCTAAAGATGTATTTCATTTTATTATTCTGTCAATTTATTTATGTTAAAACTTTAAAGTTTAATTGTAAAGACTTTAAACTTCTAATTTAGTTATGTCAGGTATCATAATACTATAAAAATAAAAACTTTTGAATCAATAATCGAAGAAAAAAATGTTTAGAAAACCCGGCCCAGTTTAACTGAATATAACCTATTCGGGTTTTGACTAAAGTACTTTTTTCCATGAGAATTCGGCGAAAACTCTCTTGGCTTTAGCGGCATTTATATAAATGTTTAAATAGCAAAACTTTTACTACCTATAAAATGTGCCGTCAATTAATGTCGCCATGACAACCTCATGTGCAGAACTGTTAAAAATAAAATCCTTTGTATGGTTATATTAACGGTCATATACGCTTACATGGGTCATGCCCACATTGATAGTATTAATAATTTTCCAGTTTTTATTTTATCAAATTTTGGCCGTCTATAGTTTAGTTATTGTTTAATTTTCTTGTGTACGATCGAGAAACATATTAGAGTTTTATTTCACTAGGGTGAAATAAGTGACTTTTTGAGGTCGTCCATAAATCACAGTGTTAAATACCTTTTACGTAGTAGTGGACATCATATACACAAATTTATAGTTGAACAGAGTTTCAGAAATCGATAATTATAGTTGTGATAAAAATTATTTTTAAAATTCTAATGGTTTACAAAATATAATTTAAAAAAATTGCACTTCACTAGTTATCAATAGGGGTGGAAACACTTCGTTCTAGAATAATTAAGATACTCTTAGTGGTTGTACTGCATTTGAAAGCAATGATAAACCATTGCATTCGAAAAAGCGATTCTGAACGGAGCTTCGATATACTATACTATACTACACTATAAGTATTAATATTAATGATTTTATTCAGTATGTTTAACATTGGATCGTAAGAACAATCGTAGGAAACAACGCTATTTAGTGTGTCCTTATCTATGTTATAAAATTTAATCTTTATTTTGAATAACTGGATTTTACATGGATACCTGTATAACTATTACTATTAAATATACATTCAGTATATTTTATTTAGAGTTCATTTCCTATTTTGGTTGTTGGAAACACACAGCATATTGTTAAAACTCTTCGATTTAATTGTATATTATAGTACTAATTCTACTATCTATATACAATAGTAACATAATTAAACAATCACAAGGCATACAGTTAAATACAATTAAAAAAATAATCATATAATATCAAGTAATATTTGGTAAATTTAAAAATTGCCAATTACTATACGCATGTATTTTATAGCTATACATAATAAATGTATACTTAATGGAACATTTTATGTTAAATAGAATTTCCGTGTTTAGAGATAACAATATTCCTTTAATTTATTCAACATTAATTTCAAACTATATAAAAACAAACATAGTAGGTATGGTATATATAGCCTATATACCTATTTAAATATACCTTTGGATTATACAGGTATATGTGGATATATGTCACACTAAACTGAATGTTCTATTAGATTTTTGGCTAAAACAAATGGTCTTTATAAAACATTGATGAATAGTATAAATGTTTTGCAATATATATGTACCTATGTATACATCCATCATTTTTAAAGGTATACATTATAAATTTATACTCTGATGGAACGTTTTATATTCAATATAATTTTCGTGTATTAAAAAACAAACAGTAGTAGTATCCATTAAATTTATTTAACATTTGATATACTATACTTATAACTTATAACTAACTAATTAGATACGTCTTAGTGCAATGGTAATAGATACATAACTATCTTATGATTGAATCTTCTTTTTTTTCCTTCTCTCCCAACTATTTGGTGTCATTCGCCCTAGTCCTATACTTCCTCTCACCCTTTCCATCAACATACATTTCCTTTACTTTTATTATTTTTTTTTTTATATTTCTAATTTATATATATATATATATAAAGAAAAAAAACATTATCAGATAATTCATATTAATTATTAAGTGTTTTTATGGCATAGGTAGGTAATTTAAATATTTGGTTGAAGACTCACTTAGCTAAGACTTTTCCGAAGCGATGTAAGAGTGTATGTAACAAGGTGTACCTACTCAGTACATTTTCATGTAGTTTTTGAAAATATAAATGTATATGTTAGCTATAGATTGAAGATGTATAATTTTAAAACTGAAACCTTTTTTGACATAAATTAAATATTTCAACATTTATTGGATACTCATTATGTATTACTTATAAAATAAAACAATTGAATTTAATATTAATTCAATAATATTAAAGAATAACTTTCGACGATAAATACAGATAACAATAATGACTATTATCAATAATAATATATGATGGTGGGTTGAAAGCAGTTTACTCAGTGTAATAAGCGTATTTTGGGTACTATATCGTATTTTAAATACTTTGTTCTAACTAACACTTTTATATAAGTATTTACACAACGAAGTATATGAATGAATTACTAAGTAGTACCGAACAAAATTATTCGCATGGTAGGGTGCGAAAATTTTTCATGAAAATTAGGAAGTATAAAAAATAGAAATCTACGTTAAAAGCCGTCAAGAGTGTAGATACGTAGAAGGATATTGATGGAACCCGACAAAAAAATAGGTAGGTGGATGGAATACTTTAAATAGCTGCTTAATGGGGAAGTACCAGAGAACCCAGTACCTAGATGAGAAGAACAAAGGGTTGAAAGATATGTGAAATTAGATGAAACCAAGATGGCAATTAACAGCTTCAAAAACTGGAAAGCACCTGGTACTGATGGTATTCCGGCCGAACTACTAAAATACGGAGGTGAAGTACGGCATAAAAATATTCACGAACTGTGCTTGACCATATGGAAGGAAGAATGGCTTCCGGAGGATTGGAACAAAGCTTTTATTATCCCACTACATAAGAAAGGAGACAAATTAGAGTGTAACAACTACAGAGGAATCGCCCTACTAAATACAGTGTACAAGGTGTTTGCAAGGATTTTATTGAAACGATTGCAACCTATAGCAGAGGAGTGCATCGGAGATTACCAATGTGCATTTCGGTAAGGTAAATCAACGATTGACCAGCTGTCAGTAATCGGACGAATTATAAAAAAGAAATATGAATTTCGACAAAATATATGGCAAGTATTTGTAGATTTTAAAAAAGCTTACGACAGCATACACCGGGAAAGCTTGTATAATATAATGGCTGAATTTGGATTCCCAGCAAAACTAGTAGCATTAACAAAAATGTGTACGAAGTACCAGGTAAGGGTAGACTAAACCACATCCGAAGAGTTTCAAGTAATTACAAGTCTTAAACAGGGGGATGAACTTTCTCCCTTGCTATTCAATATAGCGCTAGAAAATGTGATAAGAAGTGTACAACATAATGGATACAGACTAGAGATCGGTGCATCGAAGTTGGATGTGTTAGGGTTTGCGGATGACTTAAACCTAATTGGTAACAGCAAAAAAATTGTAGTGAATAATGCAGCCACATTGACCGAGCTAAAACAGTGGGCTTAACAGTAAATGAAGAAAAAACCAAGATAATGGAATTATTGGGAAACGACCATGAAATATTTACAGTGGAAGGACTGGTTTTTGAAAAAGTAGACCACTTTAAATACCTTGGAGCTACCATCAAGAATAATAACGACTAATAATAAAGCTCATACACAAAGCGGAAAAGACTTATTATGCATTATTAAAGTTTTTCAAATCCAAATTATTCTCGAGAAGGACGAAATTGAGACTGTATATGGCTGTAGTTAGACCGACGCTGACGTATGGCTGCGAGGTGTAGACGATAACAGCGCAAATGGAGAAAAGAACTCTCTTTCGAGAATAAGGCATTGAGAAGGATTTGCGGTGCGTTATATGGTGACGAATTAGAATCCGAAAAAAATTGCACAAAGCACGAAGATAACCAACTACATAAAGGCACAATGATTATAATTACAAACAAACGATTCGCTATGTGAAGAGATGAAGCAAAGGCTATGAGGGCAACCATTGAATACCAACCAAGTGGGAAAAGACCGAGGGGTAGACCAATGAAGCGATGGTTCGACGAGATAAGCCAGGATTTAAGAACACTAGACGTAGGAGATTAGAAAGATATTATCCAGGATAGGGAAAGACGGAAGCCTTTGAGGGTGGTGGCGAAGACTCTAGGAGAGTCATAAAGCGAAGAAGAAGAAGAAGAAGACTTACACAACGATATACTTAGCTTGCTTAATTTTTAAAAGCCTATATCAATAAATTACAACCTTTGATTATATATTCTGAGTAGATATAGTAGTAACGACTAACATTAGGTATATTACATTTTTCAGGTCTTAAAATATCATTTTACTATACATTTGGCTTAAATTTTTGTGTTTAATTAGAATAATATAAGTATGTTTAACTTTGAAAAAAATGTCGGATCTTAAAACTCAAAATTACCCCCTTTAGGACTCAAAAACATTAAAATCTAAAATGTCTACATATAGCGCAAAATTTCAACATTTTAATCAACGTGATTATATTCCTAAATTATTAATTCGGTATAAATTTCAAGAGTTTAATATCATTATTTTCGAAATAAGTAATAACGAAGAAACAAAAAAAATCTCAATTTGATATTATCTTATTTTGCAGTTTTTTCATTCATTTTTTGATAATTTTTTCTTACACATTAAAAAACTATTAAGAAAATTGAAAAATGACTTATTTAAAGTACTAAAATCACTTAATTTCCACTGGAAACTGGGTAAGCATATAAAGATCGGAGCACTCTTTCTGGTTGAAATTTTGTTCACAAAAAAATTTAAAAATAATAAAATAAACAGCATTGTAAAACCACTAGCTCCCTGGCTACGTTCAGAATTCATAATGAAGGGAAATCTTCTATCATTACTTAATTTTATAAACCATAATACTAAATTATTATATAGAGAGCTAAAAATTTTTAATTTTTCTAATTATGTTGCAAATATAAAACAATTAATATCTATTACATTTGATAAACTTCAAAAATCAAGATGATAATTGTTATTTTGGACATCTTATAACTATATTCTGTTTAATTTCCATAATAAATCTAAATCTTTATAAATTTACCAAAGCCATTTTCAAAATCTCTTCGAAAATAATTAACGAAATATAATTCTAATTGATTTAGATAAGTGAACGATTAAAGTCGAATTCATATTTTTAAATCCTTTTATAAGATTTGGTATATTTAAAATTTTGTTTTTTTAAATATTTTGCCCCATGAAATAATATGTTCACTCAAAAGTTTTTTAAGGGCATCTCAACATATGATGAAACTATTCGACGTATAAACTGTATTGTGAACCCCAAGTATTTCCGAGAGGTTGTGCAACGAAAATCCATTAGACTGGGCGTGTTTGGAATACGTTTTATTGGCTTTGAAATCTATCGCCAACGAATGTTGATATGATGCCAAAAAGAAGTTCTAAAAATTACCGAACGTCCGAACAGGGTGTACAATTTAAAAAAATAAGTAAAGCTTTACTTTGTACGCTTACCATATATTGTAATTATATTAAAATCGTGTTTAACCAATACGGTGAATAAAATTTAAATGTATTTGAAGTTTTCGTTTTTAATTCATTTCAATTGACATAATAGAAACTTAAAATATAAAAATTATTATTAATTTTTTTCAGATTATATATAATATTACAAGCTCCTATAACTAATTACTGTTAATTACAATATTAATTCATCACAATAATGTTAATCGAATCGTCGTAACGTTTCGATTATTATTTCAAAATTCAATAATATTAATTGATTGTTAATTTGGTGAGATTTTAAATTAATTAATTAAACGTACCAACATGTAAAATAAAAAATACCTACAATATTAAAATAAATAATTATATTCAATGGCAAAACACAATTTATATTATTAACACACTTAGAGTAAAATTTCAAAATTCTAGGCATTTTGAAATTATTCTGGAGAGCATTCTTAATTTATTCAAGACATAGAACAATAATTTTCATTGTATAATTATTCTTTGTCAATGGATCTATAAATTTCATTTTAGCTAATAAATATAGGTCTTAAAAGTGCTAATAAGGTTGGATAGTAATGGAAAAAAAAATATCAATTTTAAGAACCTTTTATGTGAATTTAGTGAACTTGAGTAAATTGAATGAATTTTAGAAATATAATTTGGATAATATGATAATTATATTTTAGATGATGCTCTTAATTAAAATAATAATAATCATTAGCAATAAACAAATAATAAGTATAAAATTATTTCATTTGATTATTTATGTTAACAGTATCGCATGGTTAATTCGATAAAACAGTATAAGATGTTATTTTTCTGGTCTACGCCGTTATAATAAAATTGAGACCAAAATTGTACTCATAGACCCTTCGAGGCACTCGTTATTAGAAGAGGACACGACCCTCTCATTAGTATTATTTGTTTGTTGCAGCCTTTTCTCAGAGTGCCTATGGCATTGTTTTAAATTGATATAAGCCCCTACACTGGAGAACTTTTATTCGTATATTATATGTACACGAACGTAAACGTGACCTTTGTTGGCCTAAAGATTGCTGTACAGTATTCGCATATTATTCCATAGAAAATATATGACTGAGATTAAAAAAAAATATATATATATAGAAGTTACTAATAAGCCCAGAGTTCATTAGGGTAGATTACAAGGGTCTCGCGTATAAATTTCTGGCGAATAGTGTCAGGCGTGTCATTTTTCGTGTGTTCCGAAGGTTTAAAAAGCAAATTCAATTTGTTCTGCGACTGCCACAAGCTATAATGGACTCGGTGTATCGATGCCATAAAATTGAATTATACGGTTTTATTATGAATTTTCTTAACTGTTTTTATTCATTAAACATTTATCGTTCAACGTATATAGTGCAGCATAAAGAACAAAAACCTGTGAGCAAAATATAAATGTGTACAAAGATGGGTAACAATTAATGAACACCATTAACTAATTACAATGTTAATATGTTTTTAAGGAAACTATAGTCAATTATTGTTACAATTTATTAAATAATTTATCAAGAATACACTTTCACTGTAGGTACCTATTATCTAAAATTTGTACAGTTAATCTTCATATCGTCCATTTAACTAAACGTATTGAATACGATTCTCGCGAGTTCATAACACATATTTTAATTGGAATTCGAGGTAGAATAATTAATTTTAAAAAATGGTTACTTACAACATATAATTATTAAGAAAAATACGGACAATACTTTATTTTAAACAAAAAATAGACAACATATTTATGATAGCTAATGTTATTATTGAAATATTAATAAAAATAATATTATAATAATTAATATATATTAAAATTATGTTTTTTAATCAGAATGTTTTTTGAATATTTATAGTATATTCTGCCCTAAAAAAAAAAAATCAGCCCTCGAAAAAAAAAACAAAAGAATACATTTAAGTTTTAAACGTAAATAAAAAAAATGATCATTGAATGAAAATAAATCGAGAGGAATTTTCATATATATTATATAGAGATGGGTTCGAATAGTTCGAAGTTCGAAAAATCACACAAAATTTCAAGAGTTTCAAAAATCAAACCGAACCGAACCGAACCGAACCTAACTCAAACATTTTTTGAACTTTCTTCGAACTCGAACTATTTTCAAACTCCAACTGTGACAAAATTAAATTAAAACCGTATTAGTTTATAATTTTTTTTTATCTAGTATTCGCTTTAAAGTACCTATAAATGGTATAATAAAAAATTTTCAATTTTTATACAAACCGGATTTTATAGTCGCAATTGACAAGTGTACGAATATAATACCCATATAGAGGTGCTTCTGTTTTAACAATTGCAACATAGATTAAAAATACATATATATAAATACAATATATTATATTATTTTGCAATTGTACATTTCTCTTGTAATATAACAATAACAATATTATTGTTCATTCAAAATTTACATTGTATCATAGTCTATAAGTCATCTTGAAAATAGACGACTTGAAACCCATATTAATATTAATTTATAACTGTGGAAAACGCGGCTGAAGTTTTCGGTTTTTATTAAAAAAAAAAAAAGTGTATATTTTTAAATAAAAAAAGGATTTAACACAATATCAATATACCTATGTGTGTTAATTTCCGTGTAAATTAAGTCTTATAATAAACATTTTTTTTTTTTACATACTCAGTAGTTTTAGCGTAAAAGTAAATCATTACCAAATTAAAGATCAAGACTTTACCTAAATATTCACATGAGTGATTTTTGATGAAATATTTTCAAATAAAATTATAATTCATTAGTAAATTGTAAAATTAAATGTCCTATAATTCTGTTTTAATAACATTACAAGTCGCCCTTGACAAAATTTAAACAAATTCTTGATTATTAATTTAATATAGATGTATTTTTGCACTAAAACAGCTCACAGCTTCAATGTCATCCAACATTTCCATACTTTATTTAAAATAATAAAAAGCCACCAAACAAAAGTAGTAGTCATTCACAATAAACAATAACAGCAGTACTAACTAGGTAGTATTATTAATTTATATTATTATATAATTATAATGAATATTTAATCAATGCTAGGCAACCTATATAACAAAATACAAAGAATCCTATTGTTCAAATAAAATTTGGCACCCTTTTTATATAAAACCCGATAATTTGGGTTCGATATAAATTTAATAATTCGTGTTTGATTTTAAACCTCATAGTTCGGGTCCGATTCGATTTTAAACCTCATAGTTAGGTCCGAGTTTGTTTCGACACCTAAATTATGTGTTCGACCACCTCTAATTATATATATATATATATATAACTTATATATTATATATATTTAATTGATGAATTCTATAAGCGATAGAAGTTTTCAAAGTGTATGGTGAGAAAATGTTCGAGGCAAAAACATCATAGAAAACAAATCTTTGAGTAATTTTTGAGAACTAAGTTAAAAAAATTGTAAATAATATAAGTAGAAATAACTTTATAATATAGCAGAATTTAATAAACAGAAAACGTTTTTCTACAGTTTTAATCGAAATTACAAAGGCACATATTTTATTCGAATTTTCGTTGTATTGTGAAAACGTTGAGAAAACATTTGAAAGAAAGTGGTCTTTTATGCAATTTTCTTTTGATCTTGAACCAATCGAAAAAAAAACACAGATTTGAAAGGAGGGAAAATGCAAATGTGGCAGAAGGATAAACAGAATTACCATAAATATAAGAATACCGTGCATTGGCATAAGTATTATATATCAAATATGGAATCTATGGATTCTTGTTTGAAATTGTTTTATAAATTCCCTCGATTTAATTCCCTTTTTTTTTTACAACTATATAAGTACAGTGTCCATTCACTTAACACATTTTTCTTGGGTTGTCGTAAAAAAACTAAAACCATTTAAGAATATAGTTGAATACAAACTGTACATTTACAATTTTACTGAGTCGTAATAAAGCATGACACATATATCAATAAAAAAATATATTCGGTTTACGTTATATGAGTTGTTTAAAATTAAATGTTTGAACTTTATTTTTAAATAGCTATGAATACTTAAGCCATACGTAGATAATGTTGTTATCTATAATTTTCGTTTTGTTTAATTTTTCTAAGATAATTTTTAACAATGATATAAATTCTATTCAAGGTAGTTTCATAAAAAATCTGTAGCTATGATGTAATTTTATTTAGAGAATTAATGTTTTAATTATAGTTTTATATAGGTACTTCAATAATATCATACCAAAATAGATAATCGATGAAAATCTTAAATCTCTAGAATTTATATTTTAATGTGTATATAAAAAAAAACGAATTTTTTAAAGTCAATTTATATAATAAAAATGAATTTTTCAATATACACGTAGATCTGAATCTTTGAACTCATCAATACTGTGGTTCAAGCCCCTTTCCGAAATATCTTTAAATTGTGTTTTCTGTATAACTTTTACTAGTACACTAACCACGTATAAAATAATTAAATATTTTATAGTAAAACTTAAAAAATCCAAAAAATCAGTTTAATTGCTGCATTGGAATAATATATTCTTTTACTGCATTAAAATGCATACAAATATATTATAAAGGTACCTACTCCTGCTGTATACTGGCTTTCTTTTTCGGGTTGAAGTCTCAATACTAAATGATTTACAACAAAATCCTTTTTTTTTTTTAGGATTAAAGTATATATTCACATAAATATGATTTGCATAATTTGGCCATATATATATATATTTTTTTTTATTTTCTTTTTTCTTTTTTTTTTTATATGTGTTAACAATTTTATTTATTTCGAATTCGCGATCTAACCAAAAAATACCCTAAATACATTGTATAAATGAAAGGAAAACAGTGGGTGTATGTGGACGTTTCGAAAAAACCGTATGTTTTTGGTGCTTTTGTTGGCGTACATTGTGTCAGAATAATGAATGTAGTTTGGGACAAACGGGCTGAGGGATTAGAAACCCGCGCCGGAGCTGTAAAAATATATCCTCTCGTGTTGTTTTTGCACTATATGTATAGAGATAAATACGTGTATTTTTTTTTTTTCGTGGGTCAAATAATATAAAGTGACGGTAATATTTCGAAATATTTTTATGGTCACGGCAGACGACACGGGGTCACCGGGGGGACATATTGAAATAACCAAAATGTTTTGCGAAACCGTTGCAGGTCATAACATATAGCTGTACTAATATAATTTTTGAGTTGAAATTATAATTGGTTTCGACTACATATTTTATCTTACGATTTTAATTCGTATTTCCATTTAATCGATATTTAGGTTTTCCGAATAAATATCGATTAAATAGAAATACGAATAACAATTATGACATCATAATTATGTAGTTTAGCTCATTTGATCGATATGGTCAGAGAACATTTTATATTATGATCGAAAATTGCACTCCAGTGCCTCAAACTCGAAATGACATTGTGATCAAATATAATTTTAGTCCAAAAGTATAAAATAAAAATTTTAAATTGACTATATTTAAATCCAGAATTTGAATATTCCGATATCCGATACAAACTACATACATATTTATTGTCCTCTTAATTCACTAGATTTAAATAAAACGTTTAAAAATTTAATTTAAACTGTTTATTTTTATATATATATTCCTTCTTTTTCTTCAAATAAAATTAGCTATCATAGCTTCATTTGTCACTGATTAATGACAAAATATTTCATAATACAGAAACTAAAAAAAAAAAACCATTACAGAACTTCTGAAATTAATATTCAATAAATAGTGATATAAAACTGATTTTACTTTTGAAGTTTTGACCGAAATAACACTCGATCCCATAGCCATTGACCATTGTGATCATATTTTTTTTTTTTTTTTTTTTTGATTTCTTGACGCACGAAAACATAATTTTTAACCAGATTACAGCAAAAGTGTACTTTTTTTTTAAGTTTTTAATAATTTAAATTGCATCCATCAATGGATATATGTTTTAAAATTGTGTATTTCCTAATTATTGTGAAAGTGTGATAAATACTTTGTGACTTCTGTTTTTATTAAATAATATATATATTTCATTACAAATTTTTAATTGACTATTTTTTAATTATTACTTTTTTTAAAATACCTACACCAACCAATATTTTTATAATATTAATTAATATTATTTATAAACATCGATTATTACAACTGTATTTATTTATTTAAAACTCTATCCACCCCATTCAAATATTAAATTATAAATTCGGATTTTTTTAAAATATATATATAGTGTACACGGTACTTTCTTTATTATTAAATTAATAAGTCTAAACATTGATTCTAATACCCAAAGTTAAAATAATAAATACGCAATTTGAATACAATTGAATATTATATGATTTTAAGAAACAATATTAATAGATTAAATATCAAAAACTATTCTGAATATAGGTACCTATACTGAAATACGCTACTGTAGGGTCTTGTTAATCTGAACGGGATTTGGGAAAATGATCGTTCGGATTACCTAAGACTTTATTAAAAACAACTTTCCTGCAATTTAAACTTGAAAATTAATTGTTAAATATATTATTATAATTAAAAATTTTAATATAAAATATTACAACGCATACGATGAATAAAATTACAATTAAAATTTAAAATTATTATTTCGGATTATCGTATTTTTCTGATTAGCCTGTGTTCGGATTAACGAGACCCTACTGTATTTATTTGTAGAATATGAATATATACATAAATGGTATGCATAACAATAATATGCAGTCTGTTATGTATTCGTCATAAAATATCTGCATTTGACAATATCTGATACGATTATCAACATATTTTACATAATATATACTATTCGATATTATTGAATTGTCGTAATTTAAATTATTACTAATATGGTATGACGTATATCGTATATCAATAAAAAAATATTCTATATAAATTTAGAATTAGTGTTTTATTGTGATATTTTGAAATGGTGTCCATGATACTGTTTTTAAATTTAATTAGCAATATTTTATACGACACTTAACCTTTTAATTATCTATATTTTTTTGTTGATGAATTTATAAATCTAGTATTTAGCTTAAAATGTTTAGCATAAAAATGTTAGTATAATTTACATAACAATCAATTTTGAATAAATATCGATTTAAGAACCTTTCATAGAATCCAAAAATTTATAAAAAAAAAAACCATTAATAATTAAATTTATAAAAATTGTTTTTTAATATATATTTTTAAATACATTTGACGGTATTCTGTTTCCATTAAAAATATCACAAAAATTTAAAGTTATTTGTACCTATGAATAGACTACATTAGATTTGCCATACTTAAAAAAATTTTAAATGGGACATTTTTTCCATCTTTTTTTATTATAATGTTATCAGTGAATTTAATGTTGATATAATTTTATGTTTTTCAAAATTTCCACAATAAAAAATTATAATTACATTAAATAAAATATATGTATTTATTTATTTTCGTAAAATATCCTTATATATGCGATTCCTATTATAAATTAGTATGATTGTGGCCATTATGAAGCTATAGAGATTATTTAATAAGTACGGGATTATAATTTCTCTAAATTTATTATCTTTATTTTGCGTAGGTAGGTAAGTGTAACAACTTGATAAAATAGCTTTGCAATGATATTCAATAAAAAATATCGATTACTTCTATCTGTGTTGTTATTTTATATTTAATATATTTATTCACTCAAGCATTTTTTTTATAAGTTTTAACCTCAATAATACTAAATACGTTGTTTCTGGTGTATATCGCATATGGAAACTGTTGAATCTCTAGTTCGAGCAAATTCCACCTATACATTTATCTTATGTGGTGATTATAATTTTCTATGCTTTGCATGGTCCAATGACTCTGATGGGCTAATATTTTCTTCCAACTGCGTTGCATATGGTTCTTGAATTCCCGAGCCATTTGCCACTTTAAATTTTTTCCAGCATAATTTCGTCCTCAACTCAACTAAGTCCATGCTTGACATGGTTTTTTACAACTTTTCTGTTGAGAAACGTCTTGCTCCGCTCATGTCGTATGATCCATTCCATCCAGCCTTAGAGATCATTCTTTACCTTACGCTAATAACTCCCATGAAATTTTTTACTTCCGGAAAGCCGATTACTCCAGCATAATATCCTTTCTAAATTCCTTCAAATGGCCTAAAACTATACAGAACCTTGACATTAATTCGGCCACCTACTATCTATATGACACCCTTCATCTTTCCATATTGAAATTTGTTCCTGAAACTCCTTATACTCAATCCAAGTTTCCTTCCTGGTACACGAAGGAACAAAAAACCTTAGTTTTCACTAAAATAAAACACATGCAGCCAACAGAGCACCTTTCGATGCACATGACTACAATCTCCCGCTTGCTTGCTCAGTTCAAATATATGTCTAAAAAATATTATATAGATCACCTACTTTATACAGAATCTCATATTCATAACAACCCTAGTAATTTTTGGAGAACATTTTTGCAAGACCCGTTCTAAATCAGGAATTCCAAATCTCGTGCACTAAGGCGACCAGCACTGCTGAGGTAAAGAGTAGATAACTAACATGTTTTCATCATACTTTCCTTCCGCTTCCAGATCACCTTGTAGTTCTACTTTACCTAATAGTCCGTTTCTCTGTCACCCCTTGCCTAGTAACTTTAATTTCTCAGTATTCGATATCGACTCAAAATTAGAGAAATTCTCTAATTCAAAACCGCCGGTCATTATACATCCTTATACATCATCAGACTCTAACCAACTCGAGCGTGTTCAGCGTAAATTTCTTAATTTCGCTTCTTTCTGTCTAAAAATAGAACACGAACTATATGATTATTCCCCTGTCTTACAACACTTAAAGCTTAGTAGCTTATCCAATAGAAGAGTCTTAGCCAATCTAAACTTCCTCAATAAACTTGTAATCGGCTCTACTGATGCACCTGAACTTCTTGAGGAGGTTAATTTTAGAATTCCTGGTACATCCTCCAGACTATTTTCTTCTTATAATGTCCCTCAATATAACACTAATTATGGCCGAAACCACCCCAATGAAACCTACCGAATGATGCGACTAACGAACGAGCACCTCTCTAGCCTTTAATACATTAATTTTATGTATAATATATATTTGTATATTATAAATATTTTACTCAAACTGTACCTTGGGCAGCAGCCCGTTATTGTGTGTATAATAAAATAAATAAAATAACATTATTACATACATTAATACAAATTAAATGTATACTATAATAGCTATTTAAAATTAAAGATTAAAATAGTTTCAAAATGAACAGAAATTTGACGTAATGAATTCGATGGTCAATTGATTTCAATTAATAAACTGTAAACTAAAAAATAAAAAATAATAAACTATATAATATACTCCTGAATAAACTTTAGATGATATTTTTAGTTTAAAAACATAGTAATGTTATTGCATGCTTTAAGTTTGTTTTGAATATAATATTATTATTTTAATTAATAGATATATTATTAATACAATATGTCTAATATATAATAGGTATATTTGTATTTCAATTTTACACATTATCATTCGTTATTTGTATAAAATATACAATTCTTATAAATTAATTTTGTAACAACATTGTTTGTCAAAATGTTTATTTATAATATTTTTTTTAAATTATTTAAAATAAAAATTTTAATTAAAACCATTATCTTTATAATATTTGCACGGCCGCGGCAATTGGAAAATCAATAAAAAAATTATAATATGCAAATCTTTACTATTTCCAACCCATAAGAGATATCCTTAAGTAGGTAGGTAATATATTTTATTACACTAGTATACTAGTATCATCTTAATTTATTATAACCATACAATGCATTTGTATCCACAGTAATTGGAAAATCAATAAAATAATTGTGTTCATTACCATATGTATAACAATGCATTTTACTAGTTACTTCCTTCCACGGCGGTTTTAGTCATATTTAAAAAATATTACTAAAACCTGTCCTAAAAAACGGACAACGCGTATGCAAAATTTAGTGTCAAACGGTTAAATAGTATGCATTTCATATGGTATGCATATTGCATAGTATGCAAGTTGATCAAACGTCAAACATACAAACTTATTGCGGCAGAGCAATGAGAGTATAGTGTTGAAACTGAAATCATTTATACTATATCCATATTTTTTTCACATTCATTTTTATTTACATAATTTTTACTAAAAATAATAAAATGGCAACCCTGAAGGGAAACTTGAAAAACAACTATCTCCCCGTAGACCAAATTTAGCTCGACGCTCCGAAACTTCCACAATTTAAAATATTCACTGACACATGTTTTACTTGATTTGTATTATTATTTTTACACAAAAGGCCTATATATAGAAGGCCAATTCTATAATAACTTTAATTCCCTAGTGAATATAGCACCTAACCGACAATTAAAAAAAAAAAACATTAAATTTTAATTTAAAAATATTGAATTCTTAGAGGAATTATATAACAAATTATATAACACATAAGTATATTTAGTTTCATATAATATATCCACGTATCTTTCAGGTATTATAATTTATTTTTTCAAAAATTAAACATAGCTAGAATTCGTATCATTCCATAAATTATATTATATATTATATTTATAGTCAGAGGTACCCGGTAATCAGGATGTTTAAAAATTGTGTTTTAAAATAACTACAAACGCACAATACATTTTATTTTTCAAACATGTTAAAACATTCATAGAAATGTATAATATATCAAATAGGTACATGAAAATATGCAAAAATCTAATAAATTTTATCTACAATTTTTATTAACTATTTCAAATTTAAATAGTTCACCTAACTCTAATTTTAAAAGTAAGTAATTAATATACGGATGGGCAAATGCATATAATAAATATTATATTTCCTATTATATATTTATTTTTAAATTCAAATAATTCAAAGTTTATGAATAAAGATATATACACCCGTTTAGTAATATTATTTAAAATTACCTCAAATTTTTAATTATTTATGAAAATTAATGATCAATGGGCATAAAAATTATAAAGTAAATACCTAATTTCTAAATAGATGAATTAATTCTATAGTTAATGGAGTCCGATCTTACAATTGTCCATGTAAAGTAATAATGTATCTATCAACTAGGAAGTTTAACCAGCATTCCGTATCTACGCCCATTTTAATTCAGACCTTTCTCCTAATAAAATTATAAATTCAAGCTGATTGGTTATTAATTATGTAAAGAATGTATAATATATACATTGCATATTAACGTATGAACTTTATACGCATTGATATATCTAATATATTTATACAATATATTGTGCATCCTGAGAATATATCGTGGGCTAGGTGGTGAGTTTATCATCTACCACTGATGGATCACCGGAGGTCGTCAATAGACGGTCATCAATCAATCCCGCAAATCCCGCCTAGAGGCGTAATGCTGACCGACAATTTCATTAACTTTTATTCTTCACCCGTCCGACAATATAACCGATGATAAATAATAATAATGATAATCCAATCTTAAAGAAAACTCTTTGGAGGCAGACAACCCCTCGCAAAAAAAAAAACTGTGATAATACAATAAACATTGTACCTACACATGTTATTGTATGTTCCTTACATCGAATAAAATGGCCGATGATTGCAATGTTAAATTATAAAAATTATGTATTATAACCTACTAGGTGATTTTTATTTCATGGTTCAGCAATATTTTCAGTTTTAAATATTTAATATAATATATAAGTGTACATATATATATATATATATATCACACTATATAGGATCAATTCAAACAGTTCTATAGATTCTTTATTAATAAACGCCCTTTTGGAGAAATTTCTTAGCAATCACTTTTTAAATCTAATATGAATGTTTACTTACTTTTTCAAATACTACGTAAAGACATTTTTTGTGAATTTTAGCGATTGAAAAATGTTTATGGTCAAACTCTTATTGACTGGCAAGTGGCAAAAATTAAAATTTTCAGATATCAATGATGCAACGATCCCAAAAATTCACTCACATGACCAAATATCTATATAATGCGATTTTTTAACGTGTTTAATTTTGATTTTATTCAGCACAAAAATTCCATTAGAAATACTCTCACTAAAAGTCTAGTACTTAAATACTAATTCAGTGATTACAATAAAATAATGGATTTCAATTGTTTTTCAAAAGTGTAATTCAAAAAAAAAATCTATTCAAAAGGTTTAGAATTATAAATTTACCAAATCTTTTTGATTTATTTGGTATAATATGTATATATTACTTTCATGAGGGTTGACTGTGGTAGGACTTGAAGTAGCAACTGGTCTCTGGTAAAATAAATATTCATCCATAATTACCAAACACATTCAATAATTTGGTAGATATGCTGCTTGTCCTACTATCTTCGACTCCCCTAATATGTGAACGTGCCTAAGTATGTTAGTGTTTAAAAAACAAGAGGACGTAAAACTGTTAATTTGTATATATATTATATACACGTATTACTTTCATATGACAATGGCCTATTAATATAATATATTTATATGAAAAAATGTATTTAACGTAAAATAAAAAAGCATATGACAATGGTATATTTTAATACATATTTATATGAAAAATGTGTGTAACGTAAAATAAAAAAATCATACATTTTTAATAGGTATCAAAACAGAGTTGAGCATAGAATATAAATATATATTTTTTAATATTTTATATTATATTTAATTTCATAGTATACATTATATTATTATTTGTAGACAATTTCCAAAAAAAGCCTAATTTTCTAATTTCTAATTTAAAAATATGACCATGTAGTTCCGTAAACAAATATGTCACTTTAATGTTAATTTTAAAATATTTTCATGGATATTCAATCGCCATATTCCTGTATTGCATGCCATTATATCGTATGATCTGACAGCTATTATCCGATCAATAAATCCGTGTACATATTGTGTTTGGTATGAAAAATCTTATTTCTACACCCGACAAATCCGTTGTGAACTCTTTGATGGTAAAAATGTAAAAAGACATATTCGTCTTGACCCTAAAATGAATCATACGGTTACAATAATATTTAACAACAGAATAAAGAATGTAATACAACACATCAAGTACGTGACGAAACGAAAAGGTCTACCAAAAACTGGCTGTAATATTACACATAAACATATATATATCTCCTAAACTCGATAATCCAACACCAACCGTCTCTAAGTTAGGTATACAAAAAAATGAACTTTCTGTACAGGGACAATAAAAGTGACATATAATATACTATACATTATAGGTATACCCTGCAGAGACTTTAAAAATATATATATATATAAACAAAACCTCTGATATTTTACTACAATATTGAATCGTATTAAACATTTTTATTTTATACCAATATTATAATTTAAAAATATATATATATTTTGAGTATAACTTACAATTGCAATATTGTTAAATTAATATCTCGAGAAGACATATTTTAATATTTACTACTATAAAAGTTGTTCACCTAATATTATAAATTATAGTGTATATATAGTACTACAAATAGTAATAGTAGGTATCTATAGAAAATTAATATTTCTTTATGTGGAATTCAGTTCACTATAGATTTCGTACAATTTCAAAAACCGTTTTAAAAAGTGTAATAGTCTATTGAGCGGTATACAAGTTCATTTCAAAAGATATAAATAAAATTATAAATTATTTATATATGTATGTATATTGTATATATATATATATATATATATATATATGTATATTTGCCTTTCCCGTAAAGTTTCAAGAATTTTGTCCAATCTCCATAGTTTAAATCTAAAATAACAAATTCTACTGAAAATAGGATTTTCGTCCCCTTAGGTTACACACATTTATCATCCCACACTTGTCGTATTCCACCGGACAAAATAATAAAGAAAATACACATTCATCTCGCCCAATGTTTCTTTATCAAAATCATATATTTTTACCCGTTCGCTCATAATAAACTATAACCACTATGACCATTGGGGTTTTCTGATTTCTATTATCATCATGATAATAATCTAGCCTCAGAAGAAGATGTTGATATCAAGAATGTGTCGGGGTAATGATAACAGTAAACTGAACACAGCATTCAGTATGAAATATTATTTATTCGGCTATAGAGTAATGATATAAAATTACCGACATAATAATACAGACACATCTACATAATAATAAGAATACAAAATTAGAGAAAAATTAAAATTCATAAAAAGTTAAAAACACATAAAAAATAATACAAAATGTGGAGTCTACATTGACAGTTCTTACAAGGGGTTGTTTACTGACATAATGATGTATATGGATACAGAATAAGGATAAACTTCACTTAATAATATTATAAGGATGAAGCCTATAGTAGAAGCAAATATATAAATTATAATTTTCTCATATAGGTACCAAATATGGTTTTATTAAATGAAATTTTTTCTCTACACATAAAATTAGGTTTTTTTATGAAAATACATATTATTTTTAATATCTGCACGTGCGCCAACTACGAGAGTTCGTTTTTATATTTGATATAATCTTCAAATAAAGTAACAAAAAAAATATTTTGTAAAATTATCAAAAACTATACCTATATTATCCAATTATCCTTCACCGAAAGACAAGTGCCCAGATAAAGAAATCCTTATAAATTATAATTATAATAAATTTAAGTCAATATAAATAATAATTCGAAACTTAATTGATATATTGATATATTTTATAAAAACTTTTAAATACTTTAATAGATTAAAGAAATGTAAAATATTGATTACAGTTATTAGTTAATTTTAATTTACAATTAATAAAAAATATTACCCTTATAATTAATTAACTAACATTCTAATGGTTTAAAAGTCAATTTAAGAACGTGTATCTATAAAAATATATATAATATAGTATAGAATTTTTTTAAATTAATTTATGAACTATAAAACTTGTATAAACCATTCATAAAAAATATATGAAAAACCATAAATTCACAAAACGTAGAAAATTAAAAATCTACCCAGCGATAACCAATGACCAATGTAACAATTTGGCACAATGTAATATTATAGGATACAAAATATTATGTAAAATCGATGTTAAGTGTAATATTATTCAATTTTCATCCTAATTGTAGCAAAATATAGTCACAAATTTTTAAATACGTCAATAGTTTTAATGTAAATAAATAAATAATTTAAAAAATAACATAAATTTACTTCATTGTCTGGAAAAAATTTAAATAATAAGAAATAAACAATAATTACACTAAAATTAATTACACTAATACACTAAAACCACTATAGCTCCCTCACACCACTCAGAATCAAATAAGTCACATTTTGGCAATAAGTTATTACTATCAACTAATTTAACTTATTATTAATAATTACTAATAAGTTATATAATATATTTGTAATGTTTATTTTCGATGTAAGCAAGTGTAGGTTAGGTACATAATATACATAATTTCTATAGGTAATGTAAAATACTTAAGAGAATGCTTCAGATGTTTAAAAAGTTTTGTTTAGACAGTTTTTATGAAATTTTAAGAAAAATGGAAATTATACAATTTAAAAATATTTAATGATATAATAAAAGTAATTTAAAATTAGTGATGTGTCAGTACCATTTTTTTTTGTTGTATCACAATATTTGTTAAAAATCATGTTCAAGCTCTAAAACTACAACTTCTCTCTTAGTAATTACAGAGTCAAAATGTATACAAAATATGAAAGATGTGAATATTTAATGAATTTTTTCAATATATTTTTTGAAAGCCTAAAACCCGTGATTGAAAATCATGAAATCTTAAAATTTTAAATGAAACATAACAATTGTTTACCAAAAAAAACTCCACGCTACGGCATAGATTGTATTCTCATTTTTCACATTTTGTATACATTTTGACTCTACGATTAGGTATTAAGAGAGAATTTGTAGTTATAGAGCATGAACGTATTTTAATACAGCTAAAATGGATATGTATAGAATCGTATTAAAAAATGGAGGGGGCGAACTCGTGGCTACTGATTTTTCTAAGGAGATCCTTCCCGAAGAAGGATTTTTTTTTTTTGGGGGGGGAGAGTGAAAATGTAAAAAAAAAAAAAATAAATAAGAAAAAAAAAGATAATTAACTTTTTCCCATCTTGCGAGTACAATCCTAATAATTTAAAGTTTGCCGACTTAAAATTGCAAAATACTTCATAAACGGTAGTGAATAAGCAAAAAAAAAAGGGAGGAACATCGACTTTTTGTACTATTTTCCGACTAAACTTAATTTTGCCGACTGCTTTCTGTGGTGGGAGGTGAGACATCTCCTCAGGACAGCCCTGGGTCTCTTCCATCGCTACGTGCCTGTCTTAAAGGTACGGTTTTCAAGACGCGATATGTTGTCAGTATCTGCTTTTACGTAAATCGTATAATCTGGTTTGCATCGATAACAGTCGCGGTCGCCGTGAGATGTCGCTAAAGTACTGTTTATACGAAAATAGTATGACTTTTGCAAGATTCGACCAATTTCGGCGACCGAACTTTTGCTTCTTGCGCGGACAACATGCTCCTAACAATGCTGTAGTAGCATTGTAGTAGGCGTGACACGAGGTTACAATAATATCCGTGGAATTTCTAATCGTTGGCATTAAATTAGTAAGTATAATATCACCTCCGTCTTCTTCCAGTGATAAAAGTGTAAGAAGAATATTATTATTATTTTTAACAATATAACTCATTGAATATACAATATTGTACAGTATACTTATACGATATTTATTGTAAAATCATATTTAATATGAATAAAAAAAAATACTTAGATAAAAAGACATGCGTATACGTGGACTGGTTTGAAACTGAACTAAAATATGACAATATATTTTAGTCAACTCGTCAACGCTGATCAAAAAACAATTATGTCGTCGCGACATGTCGCGCCTTGCAAACCTTCGGCCGCGTTCCCACGACTCGTGTAGTTGACGACTATTCATAAATATCGATTAATCGTAGTACCCACGAATAGACGAATATGCGTTCAATAAACCGTTTCTACGACTCGTGTATATTGATGATTATAGTTGCATTCATTAATTACACGAATAGTCATTTCTTAATCATGTGACTAGTGACAGTATTCTCTATAATGATAAATATTCGTCGCGTTGTGGAAACGCTACCATGATTATTCTTTTACTAATAACAATCTTTATAACTCGTGTCACTTTTACCGACACCCAGCAGGAAGGTGGTGAGTAACGAATACCGAGTAACGAATACCGAATATTCGTCAAGTACACGAGTAATGGGAATGCGGATTTAGATGTATTTCAAAAAACAAATGATAGATAACAACATTATCTACTATCTTACTTTACTTCCTCGCATTATTTCAATTTTTTAAAAATTATATTTATTTAAAAAAAAAAAAAAAAAAAATCAAAAAAGTTAGTTTTTTAACGATTTATGAAACGTATTTAAATGCACATGTGTTTATTGCACAAAACACAACTTCATAAGGTACTAGATAATATAATTGTTCTTTATAATTTATTAATTTTTTTATTTTACTACGATGTTTATCAGTTATTATATATGAGAAATGCAAGAGTAATATTTTCAAGAAAATTTTATAAATTCATAGGAAAACAGCTACAATAAAATATTATACTAAAATGGGACCATTTATTAGGTATTTATTTTTAAAATGCATAAAATACGTAAAGATGTGTAAATACTTAAATATGAAAAATGAAAATATTATAAATACAAGTCATAAGTCATTCACTTATTATACGTGTTAACCAGGATAATATTTTAGTACCTTTAATTATTAAAGAAAAAAATAATGAAATGCTAAAGAAACCGAGAAAACATACAAAACAATGGTATCGGGAAAAGACCATTATAAAGTAAATAAGTTTTCCGACAGGTTACCTATTTAAGAAATATTTCTAAATTAAAACTACAGATTTCAACAAGGTATTCAACAAATAAAATATATAGTAACCATATTCTACAAAATCTCATATAAATAACATTAGTCATATTTTCATATTTGCATAACCCTTATTTTTGTATATATTATATTATTTATTATAATAACAGTACAGTTATATATCGGTAAAGGTGATTATTGCCGTTGTGTCCAGTAACGGTTGAAATTCCCAAGCGTCCTCGTGATTGAATGTGGTCAATCAGCACTTGTAAAACCGAAAAAAATCGTTTTCGTCACCATGACACATTATTATTGTATTAAAATTCTTTCTTCTATTTTATACATGAAATAACATTTTTTTCCTCGACAACAAACAAATTTATATTAATGTATAAGTACATGACTGTGTTATGTACATTGTAATATATTGTATATTTTGTATAAACGTAATAATTTTATGTTTCTTACAGTCGATTTTATCGTAACTACATATAACTTAACTTTGTGACTTTTATAGTTGAGTATTTAATATAGCGAATAATACGCGTACTCGTATACTTGTAGGATACGACGGAAGAAAAATACAAACAACTTTAAGGATACGGTCCGCTTTCTATTTATTCCTAACCCGTCTACGAGCCGAGTTCATTTTAGCCTTTGTCGTCGTGAGTCTGATAATTTCCTGTCCGGAGACCGGTCGTCGTAGACGTTTTGACAAATATTCTCTACGAAGCGGACTATATAGATGACACCATTGCGACCGGAATTGAATAAACAACGGAATAAATCAACGTCCGTGTGCGCTGAAGTCACATATAGGTTAGGACAGAGAAGTAGTAGAGAGGGCACGTCGACTTCGGTGTTTCCATGGGTAAACGACGTCTTTTGTACACAGTCTTATTTACCCTCCTCCCCAAAAGTAGTAGCTGTACAGTACACTAGTGTTGGTATTAATAGTTATAGTAGTATTAGTAGTAAGAATGGTACTATAAGTTACGGCTGGTAGTAGTGTGTAATTTGTAGGCGACCACATTTCAATTCTCTCTGAACAAAACCCACTGGAGCGTCAGTCAGTGGCCCTCCGGACGATTGCAGTGTGGCCAACCGAACAAAACGAACGTTTCGACGACAAGGGATATAAAATTAATTATTATTATTTTTATTGTTATTTTTTGTTTTTAATATTAATATTATCAAAGACAAAATCAAAAACGGGGAATACGCTGCACACAATAATACCCGTGGATCATTTAATTGCAATTTATTGCGTTCATATTGATGATTTGATAGTCTTTTAACCATCTTCTATAGTACTACGTAGCTTTGTCGATATATATTTCTGTATCGCAGGACACTGAGAAAGACTTCAATCCTATATTACGTACCTAGTGTAAAAAAAAAAAAAATGGAAACGTAGGTGCCTATATTAAATTTTACTATTTTAAAATTTTTATAAATTATACTATCAAGACACGATTATTTAAGTCTAAACTAGAGAGTTTAAAGTCATTATAATTTAAATTTAACATGTAGATATATATGTAATATATTTTAATTTTATTTATTAATAAAAATATTTTATTTAAAAATATTAAATCTTTTATTACATATACTATTCCCTCATTTTTTACGAAATTCCATATTGTTAACTTTATAAATCCATTATCATCTGAAGTTTATAGGTCCAAGAACTATATTTAGTTATTTTGTCATACGTGCTTTAATGTAAAAAAAATTACATTTTCTCAATAAATGCACACAATACGTATTGCCATTCTTGTTCGATAAATTTCCATTTTCAAAGTAATATTTACGCGCCTGAACAGTCAAATAAATCGCAGGAAATAAGTACTAAAGTACATTATAGTTTTTCAATCACTCACGAGAATAAATTATGAAAACAAGTAAATTATATGCAATTATTAAAAAACAGTTTTCATATAATTTAATATAGTTAATATTTTATATATCTTACATACAATTTATTAACAAAGAAAATACCAATGTAAAATGGATATAATACTTTATAGCTTAAAATAATAATAATTAAAAAATAATTTAACGCTTTAGAGCATACAGTAATTGTACAGTAATAAATTTCAACTAATTGGTTACTGATTTTACATATTGCTATATTAATTATCAATACAACTAATACTACTGAGTTACTACCCTATGTATACATTTTATTCAGTAAATAATTCGTTTTTATAATAAATTCAGAAATAATAATTTATTTATAGGTAAAACTATAGTGCAGTAGTAGTAAAAATAGTAACAATAAAGAAGCCCATATGATGTAATAATAATCATACATTATTATATTAAACAGTAATTCATAAAACATATAATAAGTTTATTGTTTTATTTATACCTCAAACAAATATATATCCATTGTTAGGAATAGATAACTAAAAATAAATCTAGATAAAGATAAGAGATAGATAATTAAAGATAAAACGAATACAATTATCTAGATTTCATTTCTGTTTAAATAAAAATTAAATACTTTTTAAATTTCAAATAAATAAATTTTAAATAAATAAACCAATAATAAGTATATTACAATAAGTTATAAATAACAATTTATTTATTTCTTTGTTTTGCATATAAACACATATATAAGGAATAACGGCATTTTTGATACTGTATTATGTCATACAAAAGTATAATAGGTACATGCTTATTGGTCATCATAATTATTATTTAACCGTTACATTAATATATTTTTAGAATGAGTTAGTCTGAAAGAACGTGAATACAATGCATTTTCACAGATTGTATTATAAAAAACAGGACACGAAATAGTATTAAGGCACATGTTGCTAGTGGAAAAATATTTTAAGTGAATATTGACTAAAAGTGTTATGAACGTTAAAAGACGTGATTTGAATGTAATGTAACGTTTAAAATAAATTCGGAAAAATGCAAATTACAGTAGAACATACATTATTTGTATTTACTTATATTTTATTTAAATTGGAGTTTTGTTATGTGCAGGTAAATGTTATGACATTTTGAATAAAACATTGCATGTAGAATCGTGATTGTACACTGACAACGAAAAAACATAATAATTTACTTTTATCTAAAAATTAAAATCATTGACAAAATAAAAGTTACACTTAAAATAATGACACTGTGCTTATATATAAACCTCGATGTTAAGAATAAATCCCTATCGTTATTCACCGTCTGAGAAGTTTTAAACTTATCGGATCGATAGCTTTATCTTTTCACTGGCACTTATTATGGAAACTTCAAAAGCCGATCATTAATCTCCCATTAAATAATAATCAAACGAAAGATGTGTGTACTTTTTGTAAATCAATATTGAAATTTACTTAATATAAAATTAATACTCGTGTAGCATAATCTTTTTGATATATTATGGTACTCAAAAACTTATAGTGTACAAGATAGTAAATTTATGTGTTCAATAAAATATCAGTAGTATAATTTATTATTTAGTAGGTACGGATATATAATATAATACTATTATTCAAAATGAAACCAGTATCTAATGGATTAATTAAAGTATATAGGTACAAATATAATAGGTATGGCATGAATTTATTTTATCGATCGTATTTTATTTCATGGGTCTTATCAATGGTTTTATTATGAATTTATTTATTTAAACTATATTCGTTTAATAACAAAAACAAATGAAAAATTATTATAATTTACCCAATAAGTTATTTATGATAATTTACAATTATTTAATCTTTTGTTGAAAAATATTGGTCATTTTTATACTACTTAGGTATACATACTTTATATTTTAAGTTTTGACCCATAATTTTCTTTCTTCATATGTATATATTATATTAATTATTATAATCATTTTGTAATCGTTATTTTAAATGCAATTTAATTAAAATTAAAATGTTCGAACAGTTATGACGAAATCTTTGGATAAGTAATCACAAATCCATAATATAAATATTAGGTGCTTATACCGAAAATGTATTGTACGACTTTGAGCTTATTTTTGTAATTATTATTATATTAGTTATAATTATTTAGTAATTATGAAATGACTTAATTTGAAACAACGAAGTATAAAGACGTATCTTTAGGATCCAGAGATATCATCAAATGAAGAAATTAATATCTGAAATTGTCAACTTGTTTCCAAGAAATCGTAAACATAATAATACAAATTACTGAAAATGAATATCTCGAATAAAATTTAAGCAATTTAAGTAGTCTAGAGAATGTGAAATTATCTCTTATGATATTATATTATCTAGTTTTTGGAAATGTATCTATATAAACTATAATATATTTTATCACAAATTTGCACAACTTTGGTGCAAAATATTAAACAGTTATTGTATAAAATAATATAAGATGTGGGGTGAATTAAATATTCGACATTTACACTTGTATAACATTTTTAACAGGTAACAAACAAAAAAACAAAATATTCTTTGAAATGGTCACATTCAAAAGATAAATCAATAAACACACGCGTGGAGAATTGTTTTTTTTTTTTTATTTCCTATTAGTACTGAGCGACGAACATTAATAAAATTAAAAATTAAGAGGCGATTATAGTTACAATTACAAAACAATATATAATCGACTAGACAATTTATTAGAGCAGAATGAAACTAATCGAAAGACATAATTTCAAGTGTATCTTCTTCGACGGCGGTGGCTACTATTAAGGTTTTTCTTTTATTTACCAATTGCAGGACTTTTCGGTTTTATATTTGTATTTACGTACAGCATACTACATTAGTGATTTTACTGTAGTTTTCCGCCTTAAGCCGTATATGCTCGTCTAATTGCAAACCATCCTAAAACGGAAATCCTTAAACCCAGAAACCCACACCGCATACACAATAGTCATTTCCATTTGGCCGTGTATTACATTGTTCCAAAAACAATAATAATTACTTACAAACGTACAGAACTTATAGACTTTCAAACAAACAAAAAAAGGAAAAGGAGTATTATGAAATGAAATCATATTAATTCTTTACGGTTTACAGAGTCGAAGGGGAAGCAGGAACAGTTGGATTTTTTGAAAAATATCAATGCATCCCGTCTACATACAATTTCGATGGGTCTGCAAAAAATATTTCTATAATATTCAGTTCTGACATTTGTATAACAATACAATATTAGGGTTACCCTGTAAGATACTTAAATATGCTATATATATATATATATGATAATAAAAACTACTCAAATCGCAAACATTTTTCGAAGCGATTTTTATAGTTGCCGTGGTCATTGTAGGCAAATTATAATAGAAAATGTTTCTGTTTTGTAATTATATTTTTTTTATGTCTATATATACTGTTTAGGTAAATGGAGTTGAGTAAAAGTTTTGGGGTAAATACTTTGATAACGATTTCGTTCTAGTTGATAGTTTTATTTTCCCAATATTTTTAGTAAAGGAAAACTAAAAATTTTAAGAAAATATTGTTATAAATTAAAAAATGATAATATGAAATAGTATTTTTTGTTACAGGCTTATTATTTATTTAACACTCAGAGCTGTAACAAGGGAGGAGAACCAAAGGTGTCTACTCATTAGGTGTAAGAGGTGTAAAGGGACGCAAAATAACTTAAAAAATCGATATTTGATTTTAAAAATATTCAATTTTACGGCGTCATGGAGAGAAGGAAAATATACAAATTTAGATGTTCTGAACTTTGCATAAAAATAATATTTAAAAAGTAAATCGAATTTACCTATTGCAATAAGCTATATATATATATAATAATATAACCTTAATTAGGTGATTCAAAGATTTTGAGCAGTACCTATATGCAAATTTCGGCATAAATTCGTATAATACGCCAACATAGGTTTTAAAATTATGTGAATTGTTGAGTTTTTTTAACCAAGATTGAAAAACAATTTTCTCAATATTGTTATAAATTTTAAGTATTATTTTAATATTATAATCTTGAATATTAATTTTAAATATCGTTAATATTATATCGATAAACAACTTTTCAAAAAAGAAATATATGGAGGATTGTGGAAGTGATAGTAAATAGTTAATAGTAAAAATGGAAATGTTTTGAATTTTTCCGATAAAATAATATAATATTTTATTAAATATTACAACTTCAAAAAGTTTGGTAGTTCTCAAATTTCCGGGCGCACCGTATAATATACACATTTTGATGTAAACGTTTTAATATTCATACAGGATTTTAAAAACTAGATCGTATAAATTGTTTAACCGTGGTTGACGGACGACTTTCTCAATGTCATTTACAAATTTCAAAACATTAACTTCAAAATTTATTTTTAATTTTTTAAAAGGTCAAGTTTGGAGGATTCAAAATCTGGGATGTTTTGAATTTGTTCGTCAATTGAATATCTTTAGAACGTTATTAAATAAACTGGCGAAATAGATTGCGATATTTTGAGTTAAGTGGAAGCCGACTACAAATAGTGCGAAGATATAGCATAGGAGAAGATAGCTATAGTTTAGGTATAGGCTTTATACTCTATTTAACTTTCCTATCTGATCTACCTATACTGATTCTGAGCTGAGTGAACAAATTATCGACCAAAGACTTGATTTAATTTATGCATTTGTAGTATTTATCCATTTTCCGGTACTAAATTTAATCAGTAATGTACAGGTCATTTTTCGAATTATTTTTCTGATTATTTGTATGCAATTTATTTTTAAGTGCACTAATAATATTTGATATAATAAGTACTATAGAAAATAACATTTATTATTTATTTGATTATAACAAACTATAATTTATTAACCTTCCAATTTGAACAAACATCAGATTTACTAAAATTAAATTACTTATATTAACATTAAGGTATAAATTACCTTTAGTCACGATTTTTTGTAAATAACGAATAGAGATATTAATTGAGGAAATCAATTTAGCATTTTTAAAGTTAGTATATTTTTATTTATTTTTTAAGTTAGTTATATTATATGGTACAGTAAAAATATAACTCATTACTGACTGGACCGTCCCAAAGAAATTATTCAAGGGGGAGGGGGTGCAACTGACATTAATTTACTGACTTTTACTTTTCTGAAAACATAAATAAGCAAAGAAAAAATATCAAGGTCTTTTTCAATAGTTAGCTTACTACCACAAAAACCCTAATTACCTACTAAATGCGGTCTTAATTATTAAAAACAAATGTTCTTTCGATTTTGTGCTTAAACAAATTTGTTGAATTTAAATTGGCGTATTTTTATGATTTGCCCCAGGCGCAAAATTCAGTTACTACGGCTCAAATTACACTGCACTATTTTAACAAGATATATCATGGAAATAATGTTTTTTTTTATTTGATATTATATTGATATTTTTTTAGGCTATTATTATCTAAGCCCAGCTAATTATGAAATTCAATGATGTGCTATCATATTATGATGACAAAAAATATACATATAGGGACGAGCAACTAATGCTAATTTTCCCTATAAATCATTTAAAAATATTAATGGTATATAGCTGAATCATGTAGTTAGTAGTTGGTGTGTATTATTGTTTATATAAAGGTGAATGTGTGTATGTATAAAATGTACTGAAGCGTTACTTATGTGGTCGTTTAAATGGTATATGGCTAGGGCGACGAAGTGTCTAATGAAACAAATGAAGAGACTACAGTGAATATTCACAACGTTAATAATCGCGCAAAGTGCAAACTATGAATTATTAATGTCCATAGGGTTTCAACTAAAACAACTATTAAAATTAACCGACTATAATAACGTTATATTTAACTGAAAATGTAGTTTAGGTAAACTATATTGCTCTTCAATCGTTATATAGTCTTATATTATAACCTATAAGGATGCCTTAAATTATGATTGTTCAGGAAAAGATTTTAAAAAAAATTTGCATTTATGACGGTTTAAATTATTCAAAAACCAACTTGTTGACATTTTTCACTATGAAAATTAAATATTGTCAACTTTATTTTTATTGAATTTATATAACTCTTATAAAACACACAATACATATTAATTCGAATTTTTTTTAACTGAAACTTGTATAATTAGTACCTAATACTAACATAAATATACAAAGTTATTGTAGTGATTGAGACAAATTATTTACATAATTGTAATTTATTATTATTATTATTTTAAACTCGGTGTAATTATAATACTGAACAATTACATTATATATTATAATATCATAAAACGAAAATAATATCAGAATCAAAAATCTTAGCGACAATAAATGTAATTACTAATTACATTACATAAATACATATGTACACCATATTTTAGGACAGCAATTATTTGGCTAGTAAGAATATGATAGTTCATGAAACCTAAAAGCTGATGCCCCTGCTGATGTAAGTATAGACTATTTTTACCAAAAATAGAATATTTAGAGATATAATTTTTTCTATTATGTATATATAACTAAAATACCATATATTTTTTTTAATAATTATCATTTACTTAATGACTAAAATAGTATTAATTGAATATTATTATTGACGTACACATAATAATGATAATAATGTAATATATCCTCTTCTTACCTGAATGATTGAATGATTTAATCATAATAAGCTTAAAAATCGGCAATCTTTTATTGATTAACAACTAATGAAAAGTGCATTTTTGAAAAAAACTGCATGCAAACTTTTCTTCCTTGGATAACGATTCGTGATGTTCACACTATATGTATGAAGACGGGAAAGATTATTAATATTAATAAACCTAACCTGACCTTCCTCTTAATATCTAATATTTAATTTAGATTAAGTAATATTTAGATTAAATATAAGATACAATTATATTTTTTGCACCTACTATTTTCAAAATCATACTTTAATATTCATCATAATTTTTAAATACATTATACTATGTAAAATGGTTCGTTAAATATTTGTATTCATATGATCTCTATTTTGGACGGATATACGACAATAGATAGTGGACAATTGATCGCGCGACAATTGATAGTACGACATTGGTAGTGTCATAAAAAAAAAAAAAACCCAATTATGTTATTATTGTTTATAATATTTATTATAAAGGTTTATAGTGCATATTTTTGCATATTTAGTAATTTTTTTTAGTTTAAAGTGCATATTTTTAATTTTACAATTTTTTAGAGCATATTTGATGATAAATGATAATATAATTTCAAAATTCATAAATTTCAAATATTTAGTTGATATAATATTTAATAATTTGTAGGCACATCAAATTCATTAAAATAACCTATCAATATTAACTCTGGGCCTTACTATTTATTGTTTTATGTATAAACGTATATAGAGCATTAAGTTCCCAGCCCTAATTATTATAATTTTTTAATTTTTCACCAATTATCGTACTATCAATTGTCCGCTATCTATTGACGGGACACCATTTTGGACAGATCGAGGAACGAAATATATATTTTAAATATTTCCATGTATTCTATATGAGTACTAATTAATAAAAATAAGTATACTGTCAAAAATTATTTATTTTAGTATGATAGGTATGATTGTAAAAATATTTTTATCTTCTTTTAGACTAAAAATTTAAATTTGAAGATTTTGTTATTTGATATTTTGAAATTAATGATTATGAAATCGATAAATTATGCTTCTCTTAGTACTCCATTTGCTTACACTGACAACGTCGACGAAAAAATAACATATTCTTTCTAATCTCACAGACTCAATATTGTCCACGGTTACAACGTCGACCAAATAAAGGTGCTTTATACTAATCTAAAAAAAAGCTTCTTACGCGGTTCACATAGTCCGTTAACAAACAAAATCGATTATTACCCCATATTTACTTCCAGTTTCCATTTTGAACACATTGCATCGATAATAATAATACGTCCCAATTGCCGTTGTCTGTATTGGATAAACACACCGACTAACCGGATTTTTGGAGTTTCGTAATATTATGCTCAATTCACGAGTGTACGATAAACTGAATATCGACGTTACTAACCGTTCCCACTGACCTAATGACTTATTGATGATATGGATATATAGAATCTAAAATGCACCATAAATTTTACTAACAAGAACCGTGTTCCTAACACTTGTGTTATTTATTCGAAACAAACACGAAAACTTTTGTAATTATATGATCAATCATAATATAGTTGTCCTAAGACTCGGATAAAATGGTAACTACAGTCTATATTCTATAACACTATTATTTTATTTAGAGAAATATTAATTTATCCTGTATCTTTTAAATTTTGAACAAAATAAAGAATTTATTAGTTTTACAATGATATTCATTTTTTTATTTTTTTATCTGCAAACAACTTATCAATGGAAAGAGATATACAAGAGTTTTGAATTAAAAAGCTATTTTGATGGAAAATGTGTTCTAGATGGTATATTTCCGAGGTTATTTTTTGATTTTTATTAAGTGTAAAAAAAATATATATTTTATAACGGAATGTTTTTATAAGTGGAAAAATAACAAATAAAGTAGCCATAGTTTATAATATTATTATCATGACGTCATGAAATTTTCAAAAACATTTTTGCAGTTATTATATTTACGTATATTACACCGAGCTTCACTCAAAGAGTCCAATAGTCATAGTGTCCAATAGAGTTCAATGATTTATCATTACTTACAAATTGAATAGATCCATTACCAGTATCTTATCCAATGAGCGAAGTGCTTTCAAACCTTTTACCGTCTTTTATTATTATTATAAGCTGTCACCGATGACAAAATTATGGCTCAAAAATTACAAACTAAACATAATACTATCAAAAAAATGAACGTGTCAAGTTTTATAACACAAATAATAAAATATGAAAGTATTTGTTATGAATTATGATAGAAAAAAATATATGAGTACCTATATGATACGATAATACTAAAAAATATATACCTAGATATTATAAGAAAAAATATGTATGATTGAATTAAGGTGGTTAATATAAAAATTAGTTTATAACGGGTATGAACTATATATTTTATCTTATCTAGATAAAAAGTGACAAAGATGAACAATTTATATGTCTTTTTTTTGGAATATTCTAAATCCATTTTATTATACATTTTTATACGATTTTCGTTATTGTCAATGGTTATAATTTATTAATATATAATATTTACTAATTAGGTAGGTACACATTTAATAACAATGTGATGAAAAAAATAAATAAAGGGTAAAGTATATGACATACCTACATAACTTATTGTACTCGTACTTTTTTGTGTGTACTTATTCAATTACATTAACTGAATAAAATGGTTTAAATAATATCCCACTTAGGTAACATAGTTATCTTGTTAAAATATAATAAAATATGTAGGTATATATAAATAATGATAGCTATATTATTATGTCATGGCATAATTTTCAAGATTTCAAATTTAGTTGGTAGCCTTCCAATTATCCTTTCAATTACTAATTATTACTTATGAATTATACGATTGGAACTATAAAATTCATTTTAAATTTTTTAACAGATAATAGTTTAAGATTTTAAATATACAAAACATCGACAGGTTTTTATACAGATTAAAGGAAATTAGTTTTATTTATAAATATAATAAGTAATTAATTTATCTTTAAGTTAGATAAAATTTTATTGCACATAATAAACTAATAATATTCAAAAACAATGTACGATTTATGTTTAAAATTTTAATTTTAATAAAAACAATTACTTTGTTTTATTCATAACCTTGGAATAATAGGTATTATATCTAAAAATAAATTAAATAATATTACACTTCGATAAAATTTTAAGCTTGACGTTATATTTACATTTTATTTATAAAATTACCTAAAAAATAGCTAAGTAAAAATAGCTTAAAGCTATAAATAATAATAATTTTATCAATTCAATTTGAACATTATACAAATTTCAATTATTTTGTTAAAATTAAATATTATTCTATTATAAATTAGTTTTTCATCTCTTATTTATGAAAATGAATAAATTCAATATATTTTGTTTATTAAGCTACGGATATTTTTATACACACACTTTTGTTAATAAAATCAAAAATATGACACAAGTAGATATGTAGATTTTTTTTTTTAAATTATAGTAAACTAAAGCTGGTTGTTCTTTTTCTCTTACTATAAAAACACACCAAAAAATCCATGTATCAAACACAAGTGTCACGTATTCGTACGTAAGGTATTCTTAAAATGATATTAAATCAATTGAACTCCTACCAAGTCCCAAGACGTAGATAATCAAAATCATATTATCACATGTGCACATATAGAAAAGGAAAACAAATATGATGTAGAATTTCAAACGATTTAGATTTTATTCGAAGTGTTTGAATGTTAAATTAGGATATTGGCAACTAAACATGAATGTAGATCAAATGTAAATATTTTTCTAGTAAGAAACAGTTTAAACGTAGGTACAATTGTAATCAGCTGTTGATTAAGCATAGATTATACATATTATATATAAGTACATAGGTATATAATACACTCATATTCATTTTAATAATTGTATATAAAATATAAGCCACAGAAAACCAGCTGAATTACACAGCTTTCATATATTATAGTAGTTTATAACTTATATGATATGTAATCGACAAAAATATAGTAGTAGTATAAAAATAAATCAATAAGTAATAATATAATAATAAGTGCAAAAGAGTCAATTTTCAAAAAAGAGTGGGGTAAACGATATTTTTTATAAAATGTATGTACACATTTTTAGGTCTACTAAACCTAAAATATGTAACATATAATTGACCATGAGAAAATCAAGGTTTTTACAAATTAATTCTCGCTACCCTTAGAGATTGTATTTGGGATTTATATCAGCTAAAAGCAAGTTGATGAGAAATGTTTTTCCTATTCCTTCTGGCACATTATAAGAGACCACATTTTTCGTTGATGACATGTTGCATAATAGCATCGTATACCAACTTTTGATCAATCTATCAATCTATGCTTGTTTGTTTCCACAAATGTTCATAAGGCATCTATGTCGTAGTTTTAATTTTAGTCTTTCGGTCAAACAAAATGACTTAATTTGGAAAAAAAAACCAGTTGTATTATCTAATATTTTGAAGAAAAAGGTTTGACTGGACAATATTCATTGATGTATTAAAAAACAATGGTTTAAAGTGGTTATTGAGAAGCGTTAAGTTAACCTTACCATTGGAATAGTATATTTCGGGAACTTCGTTCTTGAAATTTTTAACATGTAAGAAATTACAAATGTTGTTTATATCCCCAATGACTATTTTTGGGTTCGTATGATAGTCAATAGCATGTTTATAATGAAAATCAGCTAAATAAAGATCAATTGCTTTACTTAATTTGGCTCTTTTGATCTGTTCAAGTCGTTTTGATCTTTAGTTTTCAGATTTATCTTCCCGTCGTTTTTTGTTTTTTTTTTTTGGTTGCGTTGCTTTTACGGGGCCAATTAACTGTAAATTTCTAGATGGCATTATATGATCAAATCATAAAACGATACGTATACAAATTCACAAAATAGAAGCAAGTATTGAAAAGTGACATACGATCTGTATGTTTCAATGATTCGTTGTAAATTATTATTTAAATAAATTATTATAATAAAATATGTCATCCTGACGAATTGTTGCTCAGTAATCACATAATAATTTTATCTATTAATCAATATATCGCTACGTGGCATTTCCATCCTTATGTGAACTTAAATGAATTATTATTAAAAAAAAAAAAAATATTCAAATTTATGAATTCGAAATACTCTTATGACCCGTTCAGATAACCAAAGAATGCATGCAAAATTTGTTGTCCAAAAATTAATTCAGTTAAATAAAATTTACCTTAGGAGAAAAGTATTTTTAAATGGAAAACTTCAATCGTTGATTTTTAATTATACAAAAAAAAAAAATACCTAAAAATTAAACTATTAGTAAATTTATTCCTTTAAGTATTATCAAAATATACATTGTGTGTCGAATAGAAAATAAGAAAACTACCAGTAGGTATGTGAAAAACAAATATTATCGTTTATGAATTGTAATATTGAATAGTTCCATGATACACTTCTAATTTAGCTTTATATAATATCCTTACTCAATATCGATTAAAGGGACTATCCAAAGCAATATATACCCTTGGTGGTTACATTTTATGTTTTTTTTATCAGATTTCTTATGCGATATTGTTTGTTCTAACGAATTGATGTAAAAATAGCTCATGTGAATATATACTGTGTATTGGGTATAATATATAAGGAATCGTCCATAAAAAACATATTGAGTAGGAAGAGAGAAGGATGTTATTTCAAACAAAATCCTACTCTCAAATCCTATTTATCGTAATATAATATTCAATCGTACGATATACGTCGACTTAGGATTGGTTTGCACTTTACAATGAAAAAAGTAATCTATAAATACTATGAAATTGATATAGAAAATATTACACAAATAAAATCGAATATAAATCATAATTCTAAACAAAATAGTGTTCTTCCGCACTACTCCAGTAATAGCAAGTATGAAATTGTTGAAAAAACGGGGTTTTACATTTTTTTTTTTTTTGTTCACAATAATATCACTGAAATATTTCGAGTAAATTCTGTGATTGAACAAAAAAGAAAAATTTTTTTACTGATTAATATCTACCATATAAATATATCTTCCAATGAAAATAGGTTATAAAAATACTTATAAAATGTAGTATGCAAAGTATGTTAATATCTCTATTAGTATAGAAAATGCAGTAACTTTCATACGAAAATAACTCTGTCACTGAACAAAAATAAAGTAAATATATTGAATATTTCGAAATCCAACAGCAACTAATACAATGTTATTGCTTGTAACTCTAGAAAATATTATTTATTACTTTTTTCTCTAGAAAGTAAAACATTTTTATATGTTATAACATTTTAAATTAAATTATAAATCATAAAAATGCATTTTGAAATTAGATGCAGAATAGGCGAATTAACATAATACACTATATATAAACCTAATTTTTAAAATGTTGGTTATTATACTGCTTTTAGAGGTATAGTAGGGCATTATTTCCTTTGAAAAAACTATAGGTTCCTACTTTGTTTTCGGTAATATTCTGTTCCTATTACATTTTTAATATTATTGCGATTTAATAGTTTATTGTCATATAAATAAATATAAAATATTGATTCAGTGAAAATATTTTTGGATATTTTTAACAACAGTAATTACATAAAATATATACCTATTGCACTATAATATCAAAAAATGTAAGCAATAGTTCACGCGTTAAATACAAAAATCATTTATGTAACTCGATTACCCTAACACGTTTTAATTATTTAACTATTGTTGTATTATCAGTTTTAATTAAAATACTCGGAAATTATCATTTAATTGAATGTGGTTATTCATGAAAAATTTTTAATTCCCGTAATCTAGTTATAAATATCGTATTAAAACGTCGTGTTGGATTTAGGATAAAAAGAGCAAGCTTCTAACTTAACCAACAGAATTTCATTTAAAAATTATCATCACAGGTCACAAAATCGTATACGTAGTATTAAATAACAATAATCCATTTAAAGATCCACAAAACCCACAGGATTAAGATAGTTATAAATGAACCCTTCCTTAGTTTTCTCCCATTTCATATAGTGTCAGTCCCAAAAGACTTCGATTCCATATTGAAATCATATTTACGTGGTTTTTATATTTGTTGTGCTCAATAATATTCCCTAAGGTGTCCAGGAGAAGTGCGCTTCGTTTTCGTATTGACCCCAAAAACATAGGAAAATACTTTGAGTTTACCTTCATGAAGATTTTTACTGCATGGTTATAAAAGTAGTTGCTTTTGTTAAAGGTTTCTATAAAATAATCTCCAGTTTGCATATAATATATAGTGCTGGTTTTTATTATCATTAATTTTATTACCCGTAAATTACTTCTGCAAACACCATAAATACAGAAAAAAAAAAAAATTTTAAATACGAAACGGCATTACAAATAAAGGATTTTCATTGAAAATAACTAACGATATAATATAACGATATTTTTATAATTATAATTATTAAATACATTTTATCAAACACAATAAAATATAAAAAACATAGGCAAATATTTTCAAGAGTAAATTATAAAATTAAAATAGTAATATCTTATAAAAACTTTTTAAATTACAAAATACCCATATTTTTTTAATACCTATTGTAAACTTCAACGTTCTATTTAAAAATAAGTGTATATTATTATAATACCTATTATAAAAACAATTATTCGGAAAGTATCTCTTCATAAAAATTCGATACTTGAAATGAAAATCTGTATTCGTCTAAGGGTAAAAATAAAACGCCTTTTAAAATTATTTATTATCTATAGGGTACACAATTGAATACATCGTTTCTAATATAATATAGGTATCAGAAAATTAACAGTATAATTCCGTTTAGAGAATAATTTAATGCCTTAAAAAAAAAAACATTTATATTGTTATAATAATTATTAATTTTTATTTACAAAATATGTAAAGTAATATTGATTCAAATTTACAATATCTTTATCCAAAAAAAAGATCCGTCCACAATAGTTGTTTTAGGGTTGTTTGAAGATCCATCGATTTTAAAATTAAAATAACAACATCAATTTGCAAATGGGCTAATCTATGTACGGTATATAAAATACCTATAGGTATTAATATATAAATTAATTTTATTAATTTATAATGTATATAGATACTATTTCAATAATTATTCTACTAATTTTAACCATGATAAATTATTATTTTTCAATATTTCAAAGATTAAATTATTATGGTATATTTTGTAAATACTAGATAAATCTAATTAGTACCTAATACTTCGCTATATTTTCTTTTACAATTTAATGAATGACATATTCAATTTTCGGGATCGATTTTAAATGTAATCATAAGACATCTGCATTCAATTTTACGTTATATCATTAAAAAGAAAAAATATGTGATATTAAGTTAAATATGTTTTTTTTTTTTTGAACCTAAATTTTACGAAAACGTATAAAAATTTTAAAGTACTTCGGTATTATGATTTATTAATTTGAAGTAAAAATAAAAATATTCAAAGACGGTCAGAAAATGGCAATCCCTATAAAAATTTGTGATTTGAAGATCGATAAATCTCAATCTCTCGTGATATCAGTTTTATAAATTGAGTTAGATAACTATGTATCAGATGAACTACTTATTAAAGTCCAATTTCATCTAATCACAAAAAAAAGTTTTCAATATCTCATTCGACATTTATGAGTTGCAGTAACCTATATGCGCCCCAGAGTCGCCCAAATGCGCCCCGATGGATGTGAACACATGCGCCCTAAAGATAAGATACTGTCTATAGGTTTATAGCCCACATGTCCATATTTCACATACTACGTTGCTATGATTTTTTTTTAAATTCTGAACGTATCAAGGAATGTACAATGCGTACATATTGTTCCTACCAAAATATGTTTTTTTATGTACATATGTATACACTTTTTCTGGTAACGTTTTTAGGTAAAACGTAAAAATGAAATAAAGATAGTTTAAATTGGTAGATATACATTATATACATATGTACGTGTACCCACTATTGTACATAATAATTAGCTTGACCATAGTAAATATTTTCATCTTTCACATCTCAAATCGGAACTGTAACGTCTTTTCAAAACACGTACCTATACTTGGTTGTTGTTCGGGTTATTTATATATAAGTGCGCAGCCGTGTTAAAAGGTAAAAATATACAATCGTATTTTACCATATTCCAACATGCAGTTCATCAAGGTGGCACGGTTTTAATGCATTTTTATTAAAAAATATTACGGGTGCATATGAGCTATAATTTAAGACGGAAATAGGCTATAAAAAAGATGTTTGTGGCGCATGTGGATTACACCCTATGAGTTCGTTTTTAAAATTTGATCATTAAAACCTAAAACACCTTATATAGGAATGTAAACGAAAATGGTGACGTCGATAGCGCAAAATGATGAGGTTACTCCGTCCACATAAAACAGATGGTAGTTTAATGCCTACAGTTTTCAAAACATCACAAGATTATTGTACTTATATATTACATAAAATATATTTATAATATACGTATATATGCCTGTAAATAACAGTGTCTATGGTCTATATATCACAGTATATATATATATAAATATACCGATAGTATATAATGTATATATATATATCTGTATAAATCTTTTGTCCCTATTACGAAATTATCCTGCACGCTCATTACAGACCAACCGGATCTCAAAACCCTTGTCGTGGCCAACCATTACCTATATATATATATATATGTAGGTTCCTACAATTAACGGAAATTATTATATTTTCTCCTGCGATGCGATGGAATCCTGGAAAATGCGTTGGTCTAGGTATATTGCTTGAGCAGACGTTTTCCCTTTCACCCATCTGCTACCGCTTCGAATACTGACTGGATCGTAGTATGTATAGCTAGGAAACCCTAAACGTTTTTGGCAAAGTTAATCCTGGAACATTTTAACGGCCGATTTAATTGGTGGCACATCCATAATTCAAATGCATTGCCAACTTCAGTCGTTCAACAAACCCATAATGTATAAATGTTAAAATAATTATGATAGAATATAATCTGATATGAAAAAAAAACGATAAAATTATTATTATTAAAACACTAACGCGGAGCAATGTATTCAATGTATATATAGCTTGTTACCATATAGCAAACATAGAACATAATAGCTTTATTTCTATCCCTATATATATATAGGGATCAAAATATAACATATAATATGCATATTTTATATACATATTACATAAATATTCTATCCCCGTCGAGATTTAAAGGGTTTATCTCTAGTGTACCTACATTGATATTGATATAAACATACACTTTATATACCTAATACGTTCATCATATTTGTATATTTTTCATATTATAGAAAACATGTAATGTATATATTATATATATAAATATTAAATATACTATAGAAGGTATTTTATTTTTATTATCAGATATGTTTGAAGCAACGACTGGCCTAAAACAAGGCCATGCATTTTCACCATTATTGTTTAGCATTAGAAAATGTGAAACGTTGGTGATGCGTTCACAGAAATAACTGCGGAATTAAGATTAGTGAAACCATGTTTTATGAAATGGAATTTGCGTAGGATTTAAATCTATTTGGAAAAAATAAATATATAACTATAAGTCATATATAACACAACAATGCTCAAGCACGAAGCAAAAAAACTCTGCCCAATGATAAATTAAGAGAAAACTAAAATTATTAAAATAGTGATAAGTGAAAATAAAAACTTAGCAGTTGAGAACTATGTATTTAAAAAAACTCAATACTATAAATATCTACGAGTGATAATGGAAAAAGTGAAATGAATAATGGAAACAACGATTGGCGCATTAAAATAGGCAATCTTATTAATAAAGCTAAGAAGGCATAGGTACTACATATTAATCAAGTATTTTAAATCAAAGTTTTTCTCTATAAAGGAACAAAAGTGAGTTTATACATGGCGATAGTAAGACAAATAATAACTTATGGATGCAAAGTATATGGCTCTTGACAGCACGAGTTGGCCAAAAACTAAGAACCTTTGAGAACTACAATGTGTTAAGAACAATATACGGACTAGTATTTGATAATGAGTTAAATTGCTGGCGTAGGAAAAAAAACATAAAGAGAGAAGGAAATAAGAGAAATGACAAATATACTTGTAATAACAAGCTATGTGAAGGGACAAAGACTCTAATGGTTTGGGCAAGCAAAGCTAATAGAGGTAACAAACAAAGTTAGGGCAGTTATTAAATGACAGGCAGAAGTTAGGATATCCAGAAGCAGGCCAAAAAAATGATAGATTGATAGATTACCGAAAGACCTAAAGAGATTGGAAATGATTGACAAGTAGGAAAAAATGCAGGAACAAAAAAATTGAGGGTACTGACAGTGACAGCTACAACTCTTATAAAGTTATGAGACCATATGATGATAATGATAGAAGGTATTTATATACCTACTTTTCAATTTCATATAACTTGATGGTATTTCAAATACAATTTTCTGAATGTACTTTTAAATATTTCAAATATTTTTTGGAAGTTGTTTTAATGTCACTTAAGTACTGAAAAAATTATTCAGTTTTATCAAAATTAAAAACCAATAAAAATAATAATTATTAATATTTTATTATTATTACTGTTGTTCGAAATTTCGTGACAGTATCGTCTATATATCGTAATAATATATATATAATATATATAACTATATATATAACTATATGTATAATATATTATTATGTAATATTTAAATGATTTCTATATATTTATGTAATTATTGATAAATATATATATATATAATATAATTATATTTAAAACTTTTAAATTTTTTTTCAATAAAACAATTCATCTGAATAGATAACTTGGTATCATGCACGTTATTATAATGATATCTAATTTTTACATAATTCTAGTCATATGGTTAAAAAGTTGTTCACAGAAATAATTAATGAAATAAACAATAGAACAGAATCTAAAATACGTGTAATTGTATTTAAATACTATTTCGTTAGTATTTAAAGACTATTTTATACAAATACATGTATATGTATTTAAATACTTTATTAGGTATATAAATATATTTTACAAGACTATATTGTTTACAAAATATACCATAATATTCATGGAAGATTATAATCATTAATAATATGCTACAGTATTGTATTCACAGTAAATTGAATGTAATATCAAAATCGAAATATAGGAATTAAGTAATTATTTGAATAATGTTTAAGCTTAATATAATACCTGATATCCAATAAGTTTAACAAATAATAATTCATATTCTCTAGTCTCTGATTTTTTTTTTTTAGAGTTTTATTATACAGTACTTTATTACATGTGTATTAGTATCATTACAATAAGTAAAACTATACAACACCTTAAATATCATAAATTAAAAGCACAAGTTATAATTTAAAAGAAATAGTTGTTCAAAACATTTTCAATTAAGAAGACGTCACCAATGTTCTTAAGTAGTAAAAACATATCCACGAAAAACAAAGGAAATTAATTTTATGAATTAAACACCTATTATTAATTATATAAAGAACAATATTTTGGGGACGATCTAATTGGTGTTTTAAAAAATATTAATTGCTAAATAAGTTGATTTCATTAAAAAAAAAATTTTAAAAAAAGGTTTTTTTGTACATACAGTAGGTACCATTAAACAATATATTTTTAAATATCATGAAACACAAATTAGATCATCTCCGAAATATTGTTCTTAATACATTTTATAATAGGTGTATTACTTCTACATTTTTCGTAAAAATATTTTTGAACATATGTCTTGATTATATAACATATTAACAATAAAAAAAAAGTGTTATACAATACGATTGAATGTTACAATATTGCGTTGTCGTTATACTATATATACTGGCAATGAATTAACACAGAAACATTACAGTTTCGGTGTATAGTGTATTATAATGGTATATTTTATATACAGCGCTTCAATTGGGAAAATAAAAGTATATAAGCGAGCTCAACTGAGTATTAAATAAGAAGGAATCCTGAATATATCACGAACAACTCTACTACAAAAAAATGTACGGTGTAATCTTCTTCTTCAACTTCGCCTTTTCTACAAACTATTTGGGATCGGCCAATATACGGTGCAATAAAAAACAATGCATTTTATTAAAAAATAAATAAAATTTATGCGTTTAAATATGGCTATAGTAAATACAATAAATACATTAAAAAAATATCAACTTTTTACAAAAATATATACCATCTGTATAAAATAATTATATATATATGTATATTTATTTTTCAAAATGCTATACATCCACCAAAATAATCTTGTCCGATAAGCGAAGTTCTACAATTTACTTCTACCTACTGGCACCCGACGAGCAAAGTGAACCTATTTTATTATTTTATATTATAGAAAATATATTTTTTTAGATACATTGATGCATTAAATTAAAATTTTTTGAACATAAGTAATACAAAACCTTTTTTCCTATATTCAGTTTTGTGCACCTTACACAAATGTCATATGCCATAATTTCAGGTTTATTATCTTGCATAAGACTAATTTTACCTATTTGATTTAAAATGGCAAACTGTCTGTACCTGACTGGTAGAACTAAGTTATTTTATGATATAGATATACTCATATTTCAACTTATTTTATATTCTATATACATTAATGTAATACAAATATTATTATTGAGTTTTAACAGAGTGATAGCTTGGAAATTGTTAAATTTGCATAAACTTTCATATTCAGTATTTTTATAATCTAGATTTAATTTATTTCATAAAATTAAGAATAAAATATTTCCAAATTTAAGAAAATATTTTTGGATCTATAGATTTTTCAGTTTTATAGCATCATATTTCATAATTTTACTATTATTTTTAGTGCACTTATTTAATGAAAAATAATTAATATCAATAATATTATATTACTCAAAAGTTCGTAAATCATAAATAAATTATTAATTTAATATTTTCAAAAATGAAAAATAAAATTGTAATTAGGATTGTGATTTGAAAATAAATTTAAATTTATCTTGTAATAGCGTGCAACTATCTAAACTTATTAATACAATTAATATTAGGACTAAAAATAAGTATATATTTTTGCATTTTAAATACGTTTAAACAAACATTAAATACATTTTGTGAGAACTCAGATTTGAGCCCTTATTATATTATTATATTACTAGTTAAGCTTTGTGGAACTTTTGGTGATAATATTAAGCAATCTGGCAACCTATTCAAATAAAATCAATTTTATAAACAATACATACTTATACAGAATACTGTCTTTTACTACCTAGGTATATTCAAATTATTAAATCGAAGTCATCGAATAAACCACATAATTTCATCACTTGAAAGTCGAAACATTTCATTAACTGATAAACTTTGATATATGTTATATATATTAATCAAATTAATGAAAACAATAAGTAATTTTACTACTCTATTTTATCAGAAATAATTTTAAATTGGATATAAATTAAGTATGGCGTAAAAATCAAATGAACAATTTTTCTTAGCAATTCAAAATATTTATAATTTTAAATTCTAACGTAGATACTTTTATCTTTGTATACTTTTATTTTTACTTTTATTTTTAGACATTAATATTAAAATATTTTATGTATACAATTACTTATACATAAAAAATGGTTGCACAATCCATTGATTAAATATTATACACCTAATAATTGTATAACGGCATATAGATACCTACTTATAATTTTTAATAAAAATGTATGTAAAACAAAAAAAAAATAATAATGAACAATATTCATTATGTTATTCATACCATAAAAAAATGACATAAAATTAATCGTCATTCATTACGTTGTAGATAGAATAAACTGAGATGCAATTAAATGATAAAGCTTTGAGATAACGGTAAATTCAAATAGATGAATATTCAAACTTGCAAAGTTTTTCTAACACTATATTTATTATATGAACTATGAAGCTTATTTAAATTATATTACAATAATTAGTAAAATCTTGATAAATGAATAATAATCTTAATATAGGACACAATATATTAAAATACATAATAATCAATTAATGTGTTAATATGTTATAAGTAGGTACACAAAATAAATCACTAGGTAAATCAGTATAACTATAAAAATATCACAATAATTATAACTTTTATATATATATATATACCTACCTACCTAAATACATTTTTGTTTTTTAAACTTTTTTATATATAATTTTATATATATATAAAAAATATAAATATTTTGTCAATAAAATAGGAATAAGTATATTATTTTTTTACAAGTATAACATTATAGTATTAAATAATTTTGTATTTTATTCATATAAATATCAAAAAAAAAAAATCTATAATACAAAATAATAGATATTAATAAAAATTTCAGTTTCTCCCTGTTAATAATTATATTAAGTATAGGTATACACATAATTCTGCCTTAAAATCGATACCGAAATACCATATATAATATTTACATTATTGTGTATTATATTGTAATCCTGTAGTTGAACAATACACCCTTAAGTCTCCTTAGATAGCGTTATATTTAATTTCGGCCCCCTTAAATCTTCTCAAATAAATTTTTCACAATATATTAAAATTCCAAAGTAAGGAATAAAATTATGGAAAAAAAAAAACATTAAAGTTACTCATTTTATTTTCTTTGTTATATAATATATAAATTATAATACACGTATATATAAGTTCCTATAAGTACCTATATGGCTATATACAAAATACTTCATATATTTATACATGAAAAACATCACCGATTTTGTTTATATACTTATATATTTTTTGCAGCCGTTGGTAGGATACGGCTACTTAACCATTTGGCTGCAAATGACTATTACATATTATGTTTATGTCATCAGCATTGTTTGTAGATGTTGTCATATGACCGGAAAAGGGTATTTGCCACTTAAAACTCGCACTAAGATTATGATGATAACATCGCGTATATACAGAACCTAAACCCTTTCCAACCAAACAAGAATTTAAGACTCTCGTCAAACTCTCAAGTTTTACATTATTAATAAATACACCCATATTGTCCAATTATTCCGTAAATTCGTGAGCTAAATTGCTAAGATTTAATTTAATCAGCGTATCTATATCAAGGGTATAATACTCACTGAAAATTATTTTTACTATATCTGTTTTATCAGACAACAATATAGGTACCTACTACCTAGGTATACTATATCCATAATATTAAAAAACAAAAATAGATGACAAATTAAGTGATTTTGTTAATTTTTGAACATATATAACCGTGATGAATTTATGGACATATTTGATATTTGATAGATTCTAACAGTTTGTTACATTTTGGTTAAAAAATGTTCTTCTGGAAAAATGAAAAACCAACATTTTCAACAATAAAACATAAAAATGTACATTATATATCATACATTCAATGTGTATATTTACAGTCCAAAATCTGTAAAATGGGATGGAAAATATGTTTTTTTTAGACATGGTCGGTTGTACATTACAATTATGTAGTTATTTGTACATTTATATAAAAAATAATAATTTATATAAAATTATATATTTAATGAAATAGTATTATGTTACATCTATATTCAGTAAATAAAAAATAAGTGATTTTATTATTCAGTGACATTAGGTTAGTGTGTAACAATAATTAGTGCTACAGATTAATAATTTATTCATAGTCCACTTTAAAAATCAACAAAAATATCCATTTTACTATACTCTACGTAATACATAATAATAATAATAATAATAATAATAATAATAATATAATATAATATAATATAATCGCGTCACACACACAATAAACACATTACATTTGTATTCACCGCGTATTTTGTCGAGCACTAACATGTTTATCCATAATTAGTGTATATAATATATTCTTCCAGGTGAGGTGTAGATATATAGTCTGTCTTTCTCACTAGTTGTTGATATTTCAAAATATACAGTAAAGGGTAGGGAACGCGCAGTCCATATCTTTATGTCTATGATAAAATACAATTTTCCTCCAAATGTATCTTCGCCAATTTATATTTTATATAAATATACTTAAAACATATTTAATTTGCAATAATATTTACTCAGCGAGGTATTTCACGTGTACAGAAAATCGAAGAATATTATAGATATAAACCATGCGAGTTACTCGACTTTATATAGGTGAACCAAAATGAGTATATTTTTTAGATTCTGAGCGAAGCGAGGACTGTATTGGTTTTACGTTTTTTTTTTTTTTTTTATGTCTGTACCTAAAAAATCTATAAGAAGTGATTTAAGCATTACATGTAGCACTATTTCCTGATAGCAAATTGCATATTATTGGTACTTTAAAAAGGTAATTTTTAGATTATTTTACATTTTTTCGATAAATGGGTAAGAAAAAACTATAAAAAATTTGGCATAACAATCGGAAAACACGATTTTGGTTCAATTCTGTATAACTCTGAAAATATTGATGCTAGAGAAACATGAAGTTTTTACAACAAACATATATACGTAAAATAATTAAATAAAAAATGTTCGAAAATTTTTACCCATTTTTAGGTTATTTAGGTATAGCAATTTGCAAATTTGAGAGATTCCGAGATTCATAATAGACTTAATTTTAGTTTTTAAAACCTGAAAATTTAATACAGTGTTAAAAGTACGCTATTCTAGTTACATAGAGAAAGTTTTAAACATCGATAAATATAATATTTTTTAATATCCATTTCAATTTTTTTTTTTTTTTTTTAATACCCATTTAATTTTTTTGACATTTCGGTATATGTGTTTGGATTTAGAAAAAATTTAGATCCTCAAATTTTCACTAAATATCAGCACATTATAAAATCAAAAAATTATATAAATTTTTTTCCCCAATTTTAGGCTATTTATAGCAATTATCAATTTTGAGTCATTTAATTCATAATAGTTTTAATTGTAAGTTTTAAGACCTGAAAATTGAATACAGTATTAAAATTACGCTATTTTAGCTATATATACAAAAATATTTAAAAATCGGTAACTACAATATTTTTAATAGCCATTTCATTTTTTTTTTTTTGAAAATATGTATTATTTTGATATGAAATGTGTTCGAATTTCTAGGAAATAATAGATCTATAAATTTGACATCATTACCAAATACGTATGTAAGTACTTTATGAAAGTAAAAATTTTTTAAACATTTTTACTTATTTTTGAGTTATTAATAGTAATTTTCAATTTTGAGTCATTTAATTCTTAATAGGTATATCTTTTCTACAGGAAAATTCGATTTTTGGCATTTTTTTTTTTTTAATATGTAGTTTTGATCAAAAAAATAATGGTGAAGTCAGAATTTGGTGGTCAAACATAGTTTTAAATTCATATCAAATTTTAATTTAACTATTTTATCATATTCGTTAAAAAGGTATATTTCTTTATATTTTACAACAGTGGTCCACGTAGTCTAATGAATGGAAGCAGACGGTGTTGTTATGAGCGAGGTCCTCGGTTCGAACCCCTTCACATCTAAATAACTTTTTAAGCTTTTTCAACTTTTTTGTTAATTATATTATATAATGTTATCATATACCTATATATATATTTTAAGTATATACTACAATAATTGTCAAGTTAATCCACCAAAACTTCGCTCAGAATAGGTTTTTTAGAAAGAAATTATTTATCATTGCTTTCAAATTCAATATATCCACCACCAGTATCCTACCCAACGAGCGAAGTGCTTCCATCCCCTACTGACAGGTTTTTTACCTTTCTATGGTCAGTGGAGGAAAGATGAATAGACCTTTTTTGGAGTAAAATGGACAGTGGAGGAAAACCTGAATTTTTGAGATCAATGGCTACGGTAATTTCATTACGATATACGATAATGTTTATAAATTTCATAAAAATCTTTGAAAATTATTAAAATATTTTCATTTGTTTTATTTTTACATGCAAAAAAAAATATAAAAATATTTTTATTCAATTTTTATTTAGATAAAAAAAAATTCAATTATCTTTATCTTTATCTAAATAATATTATTATGACTTATATTTATCTATATCTAGATAAAATTTTATTTATTTGAACTCAAAACTGCGTATATGTACCCATTATCCAGTAGTAAATGTAATAAGGACGGTATTTTTAATGGATATTTTTTTCTATTTTAACGTTAAACGTAATATAGAGTAGAAATAATTTATTGTTAGCTATTTTTTTTAATTTAATTTTGGATTAGTTGAACTTAACAAATTGTAGTTAATTTTTCATTAACTTGTCTAATTTTTTTAAACACATCAGCATCTTTAATCTATGGAGACTACAGTATGAAAACTGTAAGTATAAATATTGAATATTGTCATACACAGTTATGTTTTATTAACCATCAACGCCTATGTTAAAAATGTGACTTTTATAAAAATTAATATACATTCTGATATGTAGATTTAAACATGATATTTTGGATTTTAAATAATATTTTACTTTATCGCAGTGTTATTGTCGAGTGCTTTTGAAAAAAGGTAATGGCTGTTCCGTGCATAATTACTTATAAAGGCAACGCATGCATTTACAATAGTGAAGTACAACTTAGTGTTAAAAAATTCTAATGTAAAAGTGAAGGAGAAATCCTATATATATAATGCACAGTTTCAGATACAAACCTGTCGTTACTTCAAGATTAAACGTTTCGGTGCATACAATAAAAGCCACTCGACTTGGATGAGGGCCATTAGAAAGAAATGGATATTGAATGTATTCTAAGGTCACATTTTAATGGTAAATGAACACCCATAGAACATGGGTTTTATGTTTCACAAAAACAAAACACATTTTAAGGACAAATTTTAAAGCTAGATTATTTTAAACGAATATTATTTCATTACATTATATAGGTAAAGTGTATGATAAAATAATTATAATTGGTTTATTTATTATAACCAATCCTACTTAATTTAAGTTGAATACAATAGTTATCTATATTCAATTGTCATTACTGCTCAATTTTTTCAAATGTTAGAAAGATTATACTATTGTTAATATTATTATACATTTATTTTATTTTAATCTGATCCAATAAAATAAACTTTATATCGTTTTTTATTATAATCATTTCAATTAAAAAAAAAAAATCAATACGTCAATAACGTTTACAGACGTTAAACAATCTATTGCGGTCATGGATTGGAACCGAACCGAAATGAACCGGTTCCTGAAGGTGTTTCAAGAACCGGAACCTATATTGGAAACTATATTTTATATTTCATTGAACCTAAACCAGAACCAGAACCATTTAAAATGTAAAATAAAAAATGGTGGTTCTTTCAGTTCCTAACGATTCTTTGAAAATTTGAAATTACCCAGAATGTTTTTTTGTTATGACTTTATGACGATTAATTGTTGTCTTTACAACTGAATATTTTTAAGCTTTTTTAAAATTCCTAAATTTAATTCCATGAGTTTTAGCCTTGCCTCACTGGCGATTTTTTCATCATCGGGTCTGAACGATTCACCTCGTACTATAGTCTGAAGTACGGGAAATTAACGGTAATCGTCACGTGCCTAGCTGTGACTTTTCAATAATGTTTACCAAATATAATTCCATTTAATTGCAAAAGTAATATATTCTAAACTTTGTCGTATTTTACATGTGCAGTGGCTTGTTCTATATTATTATATCATAGTGCATTATTATATTATAATAGGTGTGTCATATTAATCAAAGATAAGATATTTTGGACAACATGAAAGCTAAAGGAAATTTTAAAAGTCAATAATATGACGGTGATTTTTGGATAATTATGTACCATGAAAAAATCAATTTTCTACGTCGTTCACATAAAAAATTAAATTATTATTATTAAATTATATATCATTATGAACAGTTTTATTAGAATGATTTTTACATTGAGATTTCATAAACCGGAACTGAAATATTGTTTTTTTAAAGAACCGAACTGGAACTAAAACTATAAAATCAACAAGGTTCCGATTCCTGATTGTGGAATTTAATGATATTTTCCCAAGCAAATAAGTTAAATGACATTATATTTTACAGTGAATAACTTAACAATACCTATATATATATATAATATATAGATATTATAGGTTATAGGTATATATTATTTTTTTAATTTAAATTAATATTTTAATATAAAATTTCTTTTTATTATCAATGAAAATTTTCTAACACTATTTAAACTAAAAATTTAAGTATGTACCCGGTACCTAGTATGTTTTTACATTTTATTAGATTAGGTATATACAATTTCTCTTTCTTTTAATTAAATTGAATTTTTATGTTAGACAATTTATTTTGATTTTAACTTTAAACACTACTTACTTAAATGTAATACATATTTATTTTAATCATAATCAAATATTATTATTTATTACATAAAGATTTTATTCAAGAAATACGTGGTTTTAGTTTTTACCCCTAGTTTAACATTTGTAAGTATATTATTCCTAGATTCAAGATAGTATATAGATATGTACATTCAGAACATTTTATAAAAATTCTCATGATTTACAATGAACTTTTAAAACAATAAGGTATTCTAAAATCTACCCCAAAAGTGTACCTTTATGGCTCTATATTACATTTATAAATTTCAATTTATTTATTATCTAATTCTAGTAATTTATGAAATAATTATGAAATTTTTATTACGTCAATACTATATTGACGTACCTAATTAAAATTTTATCTATATATAGTAAATAAATAGTAAATATTTTGGTGTAAACTTTAAGTCTCTGGATTGATGATTTTCTAATTTATATCTACCTTCAGTCATTTTTGGTATTTTCTCTATACAACTATAAGAAATAACTACCTGTTGGGAAAATTGACAAATAACATCTTTAAAGTAATAATTAGAAAAAATTTTCAATTAGAAAACATTTTTACTCGTAAACTCCTACAATAAGACTCCTACACAATTTAACTTTTACCCTAAAAAGTATGTATACATGCAGAAAATAATAAATAAATATACAAATGTAAAACCATTATACATTTTTCGCTAAGCTTAAATCTAAATTTAAAAAACATTTATTTTCATAAAAATAAAATTATGTACAACTATGCAAAAAGTTAAATATTTACTCTAAAAATATTTTTGATGACGGAAACTAATAAAACAATAATAAACTAAACTTCACGATTAAAATTAGTGTGTATTAATATTCTTCAGTAAATGTTATTCAATTTACCATTATATTTAGTACCTACCTAACACAATTTCCTACAGTAAATTATTTTTTGAAAACTGACATACCTAAATGTCCTTTTCATTTACGATAATAACCTACCTATAGTGATTTGTTTATTAATGTAAATATCATCACTATCATATTCATAACATATAGGTATAGGTAGGTACCTTGAAGATACTAGATATATATCCCGGTATATATTTTATATCATATATAAATAAGGTGAAAAATTATTTTTATATTCTGTAATTTTTAATAATAACACATAGTAAGTGCCTAGGTATATAGCAGTATATTCTGTGGTATATAGTAGGTATATAAAAGGATATAGTATATAAATTAATTTTTAAGATTCGAACCTAATTAGCCAAGTGCTTAGCATAATTATAACTTAATTATCTAACTTTAATGGGTTAAAATTCTTTTTAGTAAACAACAGCAATTTTATTACTCAAAGGACGCAAATGAAAATATAGCTCTACTTCCCTACAGTTTATGCAGGTAAAAGTTGCGTGAAAAGTTAAAAAAAATGAAAGTTTTACATTCGGGAACCATAATATTAAAACAAACTCCATTGGCGTAGTATGAAATTTCAATTTTAGACAGTCACCACTGTACCTTGGAAAACTATAATTTCACAGGATGAAATTCAAGAATTCAATTATTTCAATAAAAGTAGTAAATTTTAAATTTAGTACTTATTACAATTTTCAATGTACCTACTTACCCGTAGGCTAAAAAAACTAATTATTTTAATTGTTTTATCTATTATTTATATCATTAATTGATATTATTATTATCGAATCTATTATATATAGGTACAGTAAGTTAATCTATAATCGATAGGTAATAGATGATAGACGATATATCCATTATAAGACATAAATAATTAAAAAATTTACTTGAAAAAAAAAGATTCAATATCAATATAATTTGATTAAAATTATGTTTAACTACTTAAATATTCATTTTTTATTTATCTATATAAAACAGGTATAAGATTTTAACATGAAATATGAAATATATAATTGAAATATTATAAAGTAATTTTTAAGTTACCTAATCCTATTCTATACCAAATTTTCACTTACAAAAATTAAACTCCAATTGCGCTCATATATACATATTATAAATGTACCTAGCTACCTATATTAATATAGGTAATTAAATTTAAAATAAAATGTTTACCTATAAAATCCCGTAAAAAATTGTCTTGAAATATTTCCAATTTTCCCAATTCATGTGAATTATAAGTTAGAATATAATAATAGAGTTACCTAGTTGAATCCATCAAAATTGCGCCAAAATGAAGTATAGTAGGTAGGTACTACAATAATTGGGCAATAATAATCAATCAATATATTAACTATTATGTTTTAAAGATTTTTATTGATTTTCAATTTATAATAAAATAACCAAATTCTATTTTATTAAATATATGTTTGGATTTCACTATATTTTTTCAGTTTTATACGGTATATCTATATAATTAACTTTTTAGAATTTTGTGGAAAAGTATTGATCACTTTCAATAATTACCTTTTTAAAGTATTTTCAATCTAAATAAGGACTTATAAAATATTTGAAGGACTCCTTGTTCTGCCCCTCGAATATTGCATGAATTCTTATTTCTTATATAGATGAAAAACAAATGTAGATATGAGTATAGGTAGGTACTATAAAGTTTCTTGCTTTAATCCCGAATGTAAAATTATATAAAATGTATTAAACATATCACTGGATAAATATAAATAAACATATCTGTTTTTAATCAAATATAAAGTTTTTTATTGATAAAACATCTCGATATATGGGAAAAAATCGAACACAAAATTAATTTATTTTTTGTGATTAAAAATTAATCATTTTCATTATTTGGGGTTCACTTAAAAACTAACCTAACCTTCAAAACCTAGGTATTATTTTACATCTATAAATGCATAAATATAATTATAATTTTAAACAACTAGGTATATGATCTTAGAATAAAATAAAAAGGATATAACGAGGGCATGTCTTAAATGAATATATATATATTTTTTTTTTAACTCTTCAGTTAATTAAAAATTATTAACTTTACCTTTTCTATCAAATATTTGGGAGGTGTTACCCCCCCCCCCTCTATGGGTTTGTCTTTAATTATGAATGTCTAGACATATAAAGCTAATACTAAAATATGAAAAAAAATTGTAGGTTTTAAATTTTAAATTTAATTTTTTTTAAATAAATTAACTTGTTAAATGTGGTCATTAAAATTAATTATAAAATGAAGAAGTTATATAAAATTCTAATAGGTTAATATAGATACCTACTATATTCATTTGAAATAAAATTAAACACTATATGTATCTACGTGAATATTTTGATAATTTTAACTATTTAAACTTAAAGCATTTTTATAAATAAAAAACCCTATAAATAATCATTTAGGTAAATGACTTCATTTTCATGGTTACATAAAATTGAACTTAAAAACAATTTCAATATAAAATTAATTTTTTATTAAAATTATAAATTTAATAAATTAATAATCATATCAGGTATATAATACTATAAAATATTGAAACAATAAAACTCACGCATGATTAAAATATAAGAAACAATCATTATTTTGTAAGCAGAGACTCAGCCAAGCTGACAAAATATAATATATAGTTCGTTATGATAAATGAAGTACCTACTCCTAAAACATTTCACTGTGTTTGAAGTACAAACCGGAATATATTATATATATATATATATATATATACATCTCCATATAACAAAACGTGAATTTATATCACTAGAATTTTTTTTTTTTAATATTTAAACAAAATTAGTTTTTTGAATTAAATAAATAATCCTTTAAATAATACATTTACACAGTATGTCAAGAATAAAATCAAAATTGTGTTGAACATTTAAAATACCTAATTCTATATCAAAAACTTATTAAAAAAATTATTATAAACAAAATTTTCATTAGCTTTCCCGGTATAATATTATGGTTTATTTATAAGTAAGTGCCTATTAACTGAGTATCAATAATTACGTATAGGCTGATTATTTAAATTATACCTACCTAATAAGCTATTGATATTTTATTCTATACCTACCTATATTCCTATAGGTATTCTGTTTTATAAAATTTAACGATAATTATTTTGACCTAGGTTAGTAATTTGTTTAAAGTTATAAACAATTGTATAGGTATATCGAGGGTGAAAGCCATAAAGGTATACCAAAGAGTATATCTAGACATAGGTATCTTGATATTATCCTATTAGGTATAAAAAAAAAAATTATGTATTAAAAAAAAAATATATATATATATAATATATACCTATACTTAAAACTGGGATTAAAATGATCAAACTGAGTATACCTACTACACAAAACAATAAAATTGTGTTTTTAATAAAATATATACCTAATTGAATTAAATAATACTACCTACGAGTAGTACCTAATTGATTACCTACCGATTTAATATACCTAAACATTGATATTTTAGTGAAATGAAATAAGAGCGAAATCTTGTAAGACGATTTTCATTTATGCTAATATATTTCTTAAGAACGTTTTTAATCTTAGTAAGCGGGCAAAATATCGTTATGCAAACACTGTAAGTTATACTTACACAATATTAAATTTGTTTTGTTAATATTTATAAGTAAATGTAGGTATATATATATATATATATAGGTAGGTACATTATTCTATATGTATCCATTTATTGTAGAATTTAGGTGCAAATTTTAATAATTTACAAAATATAAATAATAAGTAGTAGGTAAATATATATTAATTTAAATTAAACTTTCAGGCACGGTCGGTTCGAACAACTGAATTCCCTATTTGAATATGCCACAGAAACATCCCTATCTTCCTACCTACCTACAGGATATAATATGCGATATTCATATAATTATAGGTACTCGTACTTGGTGTGAAATAAATTAAAAAGATCAATTTTTACAAGCGTACCTGCGTCGATATTTTTCATGGGAGTTGTATTATTGCGGTAAGCATTTTCACTCAAAACTTAATTTTAATGAACTATGGTTCATAAGCGGGCATTACCTATCGTGAAAAAAAAAAAAAAAAAAGACGTTTATATAATATTATATGATAATAATGACTCTTACCGGTGCCAATCCGTTATCCAATGTGCACGATGCACAGTGACCGCTGCGGCTTGCATATCAAAACGTATATCATGTCGCGTTCAAAACCCTCGGAAACCGTCTGCTATTAGGTTTTGTGGATTATATAAAAAAAAAAAAAAAATTTTTAAAAAATCACTACCGATTCGAGACACTGTCGTGAAAATCGCACCACACGTTATTTATATAACGGATGTTCGCGCGAAATATTTGATTTTTAATGTAATTATACTAGAAAAATACAGCCACCGGGACACGTTCGACCGTCTTCCCGGAATATAATTTAATATTTTTAAATTTTACTGGAATACAACGAGAAACGCGTACGAACATTTCGGAAAATTCCAGAGTCGGCGTCGACGGGGCGACCGGGAACGCGAAACGAACGACACGCGACCGCACACCACACTGAAAACGGTCCACGGACTATCGCGGCGCTTTCCACCCCCACACGGGAAAATCCGACAGTGGTGCCAGTGACTCCCCAGAAAATTATTATTATTACTATTATTATTATTATTATTATATGCATATACGTAGCGCGGCGGTGTATGCGGTGGAGGAAAAAATAAATAAATGGAGAAAAAAAGTAGCCCGTCCTGTTAACACCTGTACCTACTCGTAAAAATATACCTACATAGAAAAGTGTAGGTGTACTATTATTATTAGGTGGGAATAGGTATAACATTATTATACGTCTTGTATAATATTATTGTATTTTCGAACCGGCCGTCTTATAAAATATATTATATATGCTATATTATATAATAGTATAATCGTCGTTAACTTTTATGGTGTACTCGGGTTGGCGGCAATAAGTCCGTCCCGAATAATTTTTTTTTTTTTTTTGGTGGGGGTGAAAATATAAAAAAAAAATTATATAAATACTTTTCTTCAAAACATTAAATAAGCAAAGAAAAAAAAACCGTAATCGACTTTTGCCGGGTTAAAATTCCAAAATACTTCATAAACGTGTGAATAAGGGGATGAGATGCCCCATCCCACAGGACGGCCCTGGGCGGGAGGTCAAACTTAAAATACTTAAAAGTATACATTTTACTTGGAAATGTATACATTGTGTACGTGTACCTATATACAGTATAACGCCATACAGGTCAGCTATATGCAGCTCATAATGAATTATTATACAATAATATAATGGAAATAAAAACAAAAAAATATATTTTTTTTTTTTAATTCTCCATGAAGTAGGTAAATTTATTGGATGTCCATTTATTAAATACTAATAAACAAATCAATCTTTTTCACTATTTTTATATAGGCATATAAATAATAATATAATATACCTTGTATTATTGCAATTAAATTTATTGCAATTACACAACAATAAAAAATGGTATTGACCACAAGACTATTTTTATATTAATTTTAAAATATATTTAAATATATTTAAAATGTTGGATTTTCGTTTTCTTAAAATTTCATAAAAAATCGATTATATCAAACCCCTAAAAAATTGGGCGTGTGAAGTCTTCTTAATAATTCTGTATTTGTTTATCATTTTAAAATATTGTAAAAGTAAATTAGTAGTGCTATAAAATTATAACAGCTGGCTTCTACTTCGATACTGTTTGCTAGTGATAACAACAAGCAATCATCATTTTTCAAATTGTATGGCATTATAAAAAAAAAAAAAGTAAATAAGCATTTACAATTTTTATAATTCTTAATTGAATATTACTATTGGTATATCAAAATCTTTATAATTTAAGTAGCTAAAAGTGCATGTTCTTCTTAAAATATAAGGTCATCTGTAATATAAATATAATTAAAATTTGTTTAGAAAAAAATCAACCTGATCAAAGCAAAATGCAAATAGGGCAATATGAATAAACTCAGTTTACCCGTATATTATAATATATTTGCTATAATAAATTATGTAGTAAATTATTATTTTTATTTTAATAAAATAAAAGCAGTAAAGATATACTAATTATTTTAATCTTCTTTGTGTTAATATTATTTATTATAATATATATATATCAATTGTTTAAATTTGTTAAATAATTACAACTATTTAAAATCAGTTATTATTTCAACGAAAATAATAAAAATACTGAATAAATAAGAAACAATTTTTGACAATTTCACTTTACCCTAACCTCATTATCACTTTGTCCGGTTATACAATTACCTAAAGTTTTTTTTATTTTTTAATTAATCACAAAATGAGCTATATTTGATTGATTCTAATACATAGGTTTCAAAATCAAGATAGATTACCCTAAGTAGTTATATAACATTGAAAGTTATTGATATATAATTATTTATGGTTTTTTTATTTTTCAAACTTCACACATTCACTTTTCTTAAGTCTCCCCCATGGCCGGCTCAAGATATAAACGATCTAACCTAACCTAACCTAACCTAGGCACCAATCTAGAGCAGCACATTCATAAGGGCGGCGTTTTTGTGATTATTTGGAGAGGTTTGTCGAACAGCCAGACATTTTTATATGCTTATTTAGACGTTCTTAGAAAAGTTGAATATGGTTGTGGTAAGAAATTTATACGATAGGGTGTACGCAAATTCTAGAAAAAGTTCATGGTTTTTTTTATTTTAGGCAATATTTTTATTTGAGCCAGCTTTGGTCTCCCCTACTAAAAAACTATCACCACTTAATAAAAATTATAAGTTAATAGTTGAGATTTTTCACTACTGTAGTAATACTATACTTTACAGTTACAACAACTCAGATTATTTAATATACAAGGGCTGTCAAAAAATAATTCTCTGTATTATAACAATTATGAAATGGCAATGAATAACACAATACAAGATATTATTTAAAAATATTCCCATATTGTTTTAGATGGTTTTTGTTATTGAATTTGAGGATTTTAGTGCAAACAAATTTTCAATGATTTTTTTTCAAAGAAATTTTTATCATAATTTACATAAGTATACAAACATTTTGTAAATAAAAAACGAAAAATAAATGATGAACAATAATATATCATATTACATCTAGTCCGTTTTTTTTATATACCAATTCATTTTTAAAAAATTTATTTTAAAAATAGTTCCAGTTTTTAATAATTTATAAAACATATTTAAATATGGAAATGTCAAAAAATAGCATCATGAAGTACTATTTAGATACATAATGTTTTTTTTTTATAATTCGTTATTTATTTCATATTTTTTAGATTTATACGAAAATAAGAAATATAAAAGTAATATTTTAGTAATAAAATAACATAAATAAATAAACGAAACAAACGAAACAAACCATGAAACCAATTATATATTTTTTTTAAATAAATATTAATGTGTTTAAACATTTTTCATTCGTTATAGATTTTCATTTTACCTATTATTTATATTTTTAAAATATTCTCTTAAAATTCTCTTTATATATGCCTAGTATTTTTTAATAGTGAATATGATAATTAAATTAAAATGCCTTTATTTAACACTTTAAAGGGCGAGTATATTATAATAATATGTAGAATCCGCTCACTTATATATTTTATATCATACCTGTATAGAATTAATTTCGTGTACCGTATAGTATAGTAGTTGCTTGCGACTTGTTACCTAGTAAATATAAATAGTAATAAGATTGCCTTTTTCTTTTATACTATTCTAATAACGATCAGTTCATGTAGTTAAACATCTAAATAATAATTTTTAATAAATTGACGAAGAAAAGTTTGAAAATATTCCATAGGTATTTTTTCATCATTTTTCTTTTCCTGGGATCTAAAATTGCCTACTTTATTACCCAAGTTTTAAATTTCTATATAAATAGCCTAAAAGTATTAAAAATGTTATCACGTCAATAAAATACAACACCTATAGTAGGTATATAAATATTTAGTGCAAAGTTTAAGTGTTTATATAGGATCTTTTAGGTACAATTTTGTCGTTTCCTTCGTAAATTTTGATTGTTCTATTTTACGCATAAAAATACTTCTGGTAAAATCTAAAGATTACCTCTTTTTAGTACCAACTATAAATAACATTTCTGTTAGAATATCATCTTTTAACCAATAAATAAAAATGTAAAACACATCATTGTAAATCGAATATATTCCTCACTTCACCAATATAAACTTATTAACTAGATATAAGTTGAGTTATAGGTTTTTTAATTAACATTTTAAGATACCTATTTAAAATAATTGTAACTCACATTTGTAAATTATTTAATCAATTCTAACAATATATTCAATGATAATTACAATTTATTGGTCTGGTCTATATTAGACATTATAGTGTCTTCGTGCAACTAATATACATATAATTATTATTTTGTCGTACAAATGTAATGTCTACATATTTTTATTATCCTTGTTTTGTTCTTTTAGATTTTGGTTTCTCAATGTTAATTTTTTTATTTTATGAATTTTAATAATATATAATATTATAAAACTTTTTAATTAGCCCTTTTACTGATATAGGTACTGTTGAGTATACATGACGGAGTTTTGTTACCTGTATGTGCAATCGCGTATACGCTTTTGTTATAATTTAAAATCAGTTATTATTGATAGGTAAAAAAATATGTGCCATTTTATAGGAAATACTTTTCCGAGCCAAATGAAAAAAATTAATTCATTGTGATCATTTTCAAAAACGCTACCGTTAAATATTATTTCGTGTTTCAAATGGTAACTAAATCAGTATCAACTATCAACTATTTTCCACCACGGTTTTACGGTGAGGGAGCGATAGGTGGATTGCCCCCCCTTGACCTTTTTTTAAAATCTTTATTGGTTGCATTATTTTTATATACATATATGACTAGCTATAGTCTATAATAAATTATTCAAAATAAACAATTTTGACTTCAATGTTTTGTCTAAACCACTGGCATTGAGGTGAATAATAAATATAGTTGTTGTTAAAAAATAGTCTGTACTGATTTTTGATATCCGAAGAAATGAAAAAATTCCGATTTGACAAAATCGTATTTTTGCCATTTTTTCATCATTTTTTGATAGTTTTTCCTTACGCATTAAAAAAATATTGAGAAAATCTAAAAATGACCTTTTTGTTAAAAGTTATGATTTAAAGTACCAACTAGATGTAATTTGCTGCCGGAAACAGAATAAGCTTTTAGATCGGAGCACTCTTTCTAGTAGAAAATGTATATACAACATTGTAAAACATAAAAACATATATTACGCTCAGAATCTAAAATAATGGCCAAAAAACAACGAGGACAGAGCAGTCCCGAAGGAAGATTTTTTTGGGGGAGGGATGGGGAGGGGTGAAAATAATAATATATTACTTATCTTCAAAACACATAAACCGAAAAAAAAAACGTTTTTCCAATTTTGCCGATTAAAATCCTAATAATTTATAGTTTGCCGACTTAAAATTCCGAAAAATATGGCTACATGAAATCCCGACGAAATTCTAAAATACTAATACTTATTCAAAACGTGAGTAAGTAAAAAAAAACAAAAAGGTCGTCGACTTTTTCTATTATTTGCCGACTGATTTCCGAAGAAACCTCCCCCCCCCAGGACGGCCTGTACGGGAATTTAAGGTGTCTAAACTTATATTTAGAAACCTAGAAGTAAAGTATATGTATAAAATATAAATGAAAAAAAAAATTTCCCCCTCCCCCTAAGCATTTATTTAGAACCACCACAGGAATAATGTAGATAATAAAATTTTAATAAGTAATATAAAATATTTTAATGGAGAATTGATCTATTTATATGAGAATTAATGTGTATTATTGTGTAGCTTAAAAAAGTAGCCATAAAATCGTGTAATTATTTTAAATTGTATAGCAATAAAATGAACATACCATTATAAATATAAAATAATTGGGCTTTGGCTTCAAAAATCCAAAATTCATCAAGCTTGTTACTTCTATAAAAACTACTGAAAACAAAATCAGAATTAATATATCTAAAATCACATCTAATAATATTATAATATTATAATATATGCATATATTACCTACCATACATACATACCTATGCAGTATTTATGCTTACAAAACATTCAAATATTTTTTAATTAAAATCAGAATAAAGTCAATAAAGTACCTACCTACCAATATTACTTATACCATAAATTAAATATACTATAATTAAACAATACTAGTGTTATTATCGGACGCCTCTCTATGTTTAGTGTTTGAATTTCAAAAATATTAGTCTGGATTTCGCTCCCCAGAGTTGTATTAAACCTTGTATAAATCATGGAGAAGAAATAAAAAAATGTAATTTCCGCCATGCAAAATTATCATTACCAGTCTTTATCACGTTTCATGGTCCTATATCACGATAACAATTTTAAGAATTCAAAATAATAGTTTGTAACAAACTGAAAATATGTTTATCTAACGTTTAATTAGTATGGAATGAGTAGGTATTGTAATATAGGTAGGTAATTAATTAATTTACGTATGATATATAATACCATAGATATATTATACATATTTAATTTATAATATTATACCCACGGGCAAAATATAGGTAGATACCAAGGTGGATTTATTTACATCTACCTTGGTAGGTATCTACTATAATATATTACAACAATATCATCATATTATGAAAAATTAAACATACGATTTATTTAATCTATGCTTATACTAAATTACGAAATTACACAAAATATAATATTATGTACCCGTTAACATCTCAAGTGAACATATTTGAAACTCACTTTATAAAATAACATGTATAGATGGCAGCACGCTTACAAATTAATATAAATTGGTCACTAGATAGCTCTAAATGTTATATTTATTCAAATTACGAAATCTCCAAATCTATTGAATATTCTTTACCCAATACTATTTATTATTATTTATTTATTCCATTAAATATATTTTTATTACCATTATTTGAAAACTATTAATGCGAAACAAAAATAATAAATGTACTTATAAAGTATAAATATACTAAATAATAATAATAATAATATATTTAAAATCAAAATTTTCCTAAATGAATTCAATAAAAATCAATTGAAATCAAACAAATCATACTACCTAGGTATGTAGGTAGGTACCTATAATCTTATACTCGTATAATATGTAAATATATTTTAAAAGCACAAGTTGAAATTGGATTTTTTTTTCGCGGTTATTTTCTGGGCAAACGAAATCAGTAAATTTGAAATTTAATCATTATCTCCTAAACGGTTTATTGAATTAAAAATAACACAATGATGTATTTTTGAAAGAATAGGTCGCCTGTTTTTAAAGAAAGAATCTTGCTCGATTAATTAGTCTAGGTTTTGATTTTGAATTATATTTTAATCACACCTACCTACACAGCGGACAAGAGAAAATCGTGACACCGCGGTAGCTATTGAGAAGACGGGTCAACGATGGTTCGCCATGTAGTACCTATATAATATAATATGGACATCAAACAAAAAACGATATAAATATATCAACTATATAAACATATGATTTCCCCCTCCCCCAATAAGCTAGCTAATACACAGTAAAGAAACACATAAATTATCTTTCTTCAACACTGAACTCATATTTGCTCCCATACATTTCTAGAGGCCTGACGGGCATATATGGCTATATGTTATAACACATATAGTGACTATAGTGACGTTTGTGTAATACATACCGCCATAATGAGACTGTACATAAGGGCATAATATGACTGGGTACTTTGTTTGTTATTTTATTATTTCCATTACAAAGGTAGTTTTTCTTAAATTTCAAGTAAACTACATGGAAACGCAAAAAATGCCTGTCCAAAGTACCAACCAACTACTATAGAAATAATTTTACGCCAAAACAATCAATCTCAAGATAAGAATTTGTACATTTACAATATCTACCTAAAGATAAAAATTATGGCAATAATTATAATTTAAAATACTCAAAACCTCTACTTTTTATTAATATGCCAAATATCTATAAAGATAATAATATTATACAAGAATATATGATTTGTATCAAGATAATTATTTAAATTATAAATCTGTATAAGTACCCATCTAGATAATATATATTTCTATTAATTGTTACATTATCATGTGCCCTACAATGTATTTTCGTTGGGCAAATGCACCTATATAATACTATGAATTATGATATATTATAATGTGTGTCTCAATGAAAAGGACTATTAGGCTAAAGAAAGAAATTGTGACATTGTAAGTAATTGACATTTATCCAAACAATTTAGCACACAAATACATATTACTCGTATTATATACAATTTTAAATTGAGCACTTCCACATGCTATATCGTAACAAGGATAAAGTATGTATAGATCGTATAGTTCTAACTTCTACTAGTAATTTTAATTCTCAGTTGAACGAGGAGATTGTTATTTTACAAATAGGTATGTTTATTTTTATTTTTTCTTCTTTTTAATTTTCCGAAAACAACTTCTCGACCAGACCCAATCATTACATTTATATGTGTATTTCTATTTCACATATTTTCCAGTATCAAATTTGATCAGGATTTGATGAGGTTATTTTTATTTTCCCAATAGTATTTTAATGCGTACCGAAAAATAATGTAAAAACGATAAAATTCGACCAAATGATTTTTTTTATTTGCAATTTTTGGCTACCTACCTATTTATTGACCTTTTAGATTTCAAGGATTTTAAGTCCTAAAAAGATTTTGGGTTTAAGCACTGAAAATTGACCTTTGTCATATGATACAATTGAAAATAAAATATAATATTATGGAAAAATAAAATTAATCCAAACATTTTCTGACATAGAACCTACAGAATCTTAATATATTTCCAGAATATAAATCGAAACATTGTAAGTGCATTTAATTTTGTCAGGCTTTTAGTTATTCTAAATCGTCGCAGGAAAGAATAAATCATTTTACATGATTTAATCATGATGACTTGTAGACAATATTCAAATTGGGGGAGGCAGAACACACGGAAGGGCAATGAAAACGAACCAGTTGCTATAAACAAATATTTTATTGTGAAGAAAAACACAATATTTTTTATTTATTCCTTTTTATGCATAATTTTCACCATGATATTATTTAAGGTATTTATTCCTAACAAAATAAAGTTTAAAAATTAAAGCCCTAAAAAAAGAATTTTTGCTTGGGGCCCGACAATTTGTAACACCAGCCCTAGAGGGAGGGTGCGTAGTACGCAGGGGAAATGTTTACATAAAATGTGTATAAATACAATGTTGACATTAATCATAAATTTTCATGTTTTTTCATCATAAAAGGGTTAATTTTTGGTTTAAGACCTAAAATATTAATACAATGTAAAAAATATATTATTCTAGCTATATTTAAATAATCTCAAAATCGGTATAGGTACACAAATTTTTTTAATAGCCATTTAAATTTTTACAATAACCATATAATTAAAAATTTTTTTTTTTTGCAATTTTGGACTATTTATAGCAATTTTAAATTTAATACTCACACATATTATATACACCTAAATTTCGCTCAGAATCGTTTTATCGAAAGAAATGATTTATCATTACTTTCAAATTCATTATATTTACCGCACCTGCGTATCCTATCCAACGAGCGAAGTACTTCTACTCCCTATAATGACCGGCCTTTTTTTTGCGTCCCTCTATTTAGACGAGTGGTAATTTTTTTCAAATATGCTTTTATATTCATTTTTCAATAACACTGTATTGGTTTTATCAATAGATAAATGGGAAAAATGTTTTTTTTTTGTATTATTTTTGCTGTATAATGTTGTATTGGAATATACAATATATTTTTTGTAATTAGAAAAATTTAATTCAACTTGATTTTTGTTATATTTTTAAACTTCAAATTGTATATTAAATTATTTTTTGTTTTATATTGTTGAAATCGTGAGACTCCTTCATATAAAAAAAACTAAAATTAAAATACGTAAAGACTTAAGAATATATATAAATAATTCTACAAGTAACTCAACACCAAAATACTTAAGAATATTTCAAGAATCGAGGTATTTTATAATAGAATCGTTAGAATAAATTATAATTTAAATGTCAGTATTTATCACCTTTTCAGTTTTGCATTTAAAATTCGCAAATTTTTAATGTTTTTCAGAAATATGTGATATCTAGTTCAATACTGATAATTTAAATGGTATTTGTAAAATGGACTGGTTCAATACATTTGTAATTTATTATTTGTGTATCCTTTTCTTGTAGGTATTACATTTTCCCACCTCATCATTTTCGGAAAGCAATGTAGCATATATAATTGATTTTTACAAATTATTATTCTTACTCAAATTTAAATGAGTTTATTTAGTTGTCTATTTATATAAAATATTATAGTCAACTACTATATTAGAAATTGTATGGACTAATTTTTTTAATTTAAATAATTAAAGAATGATGGGTACTTACATACCACTAAAAAATAGGTAATAATGGTAATATATTGATGGTGATAAGGGGGCGAGGAGACGAAGCCCATCACGGTTCTGTGCTATATAATATTTCATTGGAAAGGCTATTTTAAAATTTCTAATTTGAGCTCTTCTACTTTATTTTTTCAATTCGAGCACTACTTGTATAGATTCATGCCCGTGCAGACATGCGGCAAGTGACAACTCAAATCATTAACAATAATATAAAACTTCATGGATTTAAAAAATGTAAAAATATGCATAATTCCTTAAAACTGGCGGGTTTTCAAGGGCCTATGATATAAATTATATAAATGAATATAAAGAAAAATTAAATGAAGATAAAGAAAAACCAAGCCTATAGTAATATTTAATAAATTATAATATATTACTTATATTAATATAATGTGTTATATAGATAATGATAGAGCTATAATTATCTCTTGCACATAGACAAATTTAAAAATGTCTATAAATTTATTTATTTATTATGATACCTATTAATATTATCATTAATTCGCCCGATGTCTCGGTCATTATTTTAGATAACATGTAATATTTTAGTTCGTATACACATAATAATTAATAATTGATTAATTGAACAAATAATTATCAATATTACATTGTACTTTAATTTATACGCATCATATTTCTATATTCTTATAATATATAAAATGATTTTACAAATGAAATAAGGAGGTAGTGTTGTAAAATATTTGAATAAAATTATTTCTGCAGGAATGAGAAATTTAGTAAATTAATTCATAACAAAATAAAAAAATAACAAAAAATGCACCTAATTAATATTACAAATCATCAAGACTAACCAAATATTTCATCAGTGGTATAAAAACATAAAATTCAAAATAGGTAGGTACTTTCTTTTAACATTTCGACCTCTACACTTTACTGTAGGTATAAAGAATACCTATAATCAAGGCTGGGCATTAACGACTTAAAAGTTAAAATTAAGTTAAAAAGTTAAGTTAATTTTAATTAAGTTACTTAACGCATTATTTTTTTTTCAGATTAACTTTTAACTTAATAAGCTACATTTTCATTAAAATGAACGTGTTAACTTCAAGTTAACATTATACAAAAGTATCTGAATTAAGTTAAATTTTGCCCGAAGAACAATGCAAATTTTTGAATGAGGATTTTACTTTTTGGTATCTATCCGAAATTTTAGTAGATAAGTACCTACCTACAATAGCATGTGCGTAATCGATAAGAATCGACGCACCACTCACGCACACGCCGCGACGTTGGCCGTTCACGAATATTGGTCTGAGCCTGGTCTTTTTAACTACATGGAGGCTGGTATTTATGTCTATCCAGTATAGAAAATATATTGAAGTGATAGATCCTACTGCTTATTTTATACTACATTAGTGTGGACCAAACAATAATGTAGGTATCTTGGCAGTTAGGAGTTATTTTCTGATTTCTTATTTATGCATGGGTTTTAAAATGACGTTTTGTATTTTTATTTTTACATGTACCTATACATTTTTTCAGGCAGAAGAAGTCCCCAGTAGTTTTTTTGAGTATAAAGAATAACCATTTTTTTTTCACCATTGTTACGATAGATAGGTACCTATATCAAACATTTTTCCTAATTAGGAAATTTTAACTTTTAACTAAGTTAAGTTACTTTTTTTTTCAAAATTAACTTTTAACTTTAAAAGTTAATAAAAATATACGAGGAACTTTTAACTTAACTTAGCTTATATTATTTTCAATTAACTTAACTTAACGAGTTAAAAAATATCGTTAACTTGCCCAGCCTTGCCTATAATATAATGCTGATTTCATATATATATATATATATATATATAATACATATGTTCTATAGGACATGTTTTATTATCAGCACCTTTATCGATCAAAATGCATAATTAAAAGTAGGTAGTTGACTGTAAACATTTATAAGTATATAATATGGTATAGGTACATTGGGTTCGGGTATAAGATCGAATCGCACTTATTTTCATCCAATTTCCTTGGGTTTTAAAATATTAAGTTCAAATACTTCAAATTACCTTCTAGTATATTAAGTTTGAATTGCATTAGGTTATTTTTAGTTAAATTTAAATGTATTTCATTTGAAACCAGGGAAATTAATAAAGTTTTTTTTAATTTTAGAACCATCTTGCGTTTACATTATAAAAAAAAACCTAATAATTCAATGCTACCTACTACATAGGTAAGTACATCTTAATACTCCCAATAAAATGTTGTTATATCAAAATAATAAATTTGAACAACAGAAATAATGTAATCGAATTAATGTGTAGACTAATTAACTTTTATCGGACCCGAGTGCAGTTCGACCAACTATTATAGTATACTAAGCAATATTTTTTTAACTCTTAATGCAATTCAAACCTAATTCAATTTTTACAAGAGCGCAATTTTAACTTAATCTAATTTAGATACGAGTGCAATTTTAACTTACACCTTTTTTGATCTAATAGTACAATATTTTACCACGTGGGTTCAAGTAAAAAATAAATTTCGCTTATTCCTCATGATGTTTTAATTTTTTTTAATCCTTTCTAAGCGCATTTGTTTATAAGGACGCTACCCACACATTAGTTGTCTCTGTCTTACATACGCATAACATAGCAAATCTACGTACCACATTCTTACCATAGTTTATTTACAATTAATATTAGAGCACATTTGCCTATTATTAAATTTGTAGAGGAGAACAACTTTTTAAAGATTATAAGTATAATAAATATAGTTATAAGTTATAAGTAGTTAAATAACTCATTTTTTGAATGCATATATAACTAGTTTTAAAAATAAATTTAAAAAAAAAACTTCACTCTACGGCATAGTTTATGTTCTCCTCTAAAAATTTGATAATGGTAAATTTACTCTAATATTAATTATAAACAAACTATAGTAAGAAAGCGATACGTAGATTTGCTATGTTTTCGTACGTAAGACAACAAACGTGTGTGTATAGCGTCCTCTTAAGCCAATACGGAAAAATCTTCCTAAACAATTTTAAACTATTTTCATCTTCAAACTTTTAGAAAATTGTTAAAATCGTAATTATATTATGAAATAAATGGCGAAGGGTAAATTGAAAATTATAATATCAAACTTGAAAATAATGTAAATCCCTAAAGTACACAATTTAAGACAGGATAACCTCAGATTATTATTTAGTGATGAAGAGAGGTGTAGTATGACCATCAAAATACATAAAAAAAGAGGCAGTTAATAAATATATGTAAGTACCTATTTATAGAATTAGAATTCTTAGGCTTCCTTAATACCATTAAGTGTTATCATATAAGTTCATCTTTATTTATTTTTTAAGGAGAGGGATTGGACATTTCATTTTGAGACTATTTCATTTTTACCTGATAAAATGGTTATTTAGATGAAATTCCGCTTTTTTTAAGACCACTCCAATAACAATTAGTATATTTTTAAAAATTAAACTAACATTCTAAAAAATGTTTGGTTAATTTTTATCCAGTATTCAACCTAAAATTACCTATTTTATTACATACTTACTATTATACCTACTTTTTAACTATATATATACCTACATACAAATATCCCAAAAATAGTCAAAAGTTTTTAAAAAATACAGTTATTGAGTGATATTCCATTCATTTACTGTATTTACGTAGATTCTAGGTAGACGGTATATTGTATAGGTATTATTTTATTAGTATCTATTTTTATGCTTAAGAGGACTCTACAGTAGTCAGTAACACATTTTGGTGATGAAATAGTACTTTGTAATTCAATAATTACATAAATTATATACCTTTTAAAAAATGAAAATAATATCGATGTTTTGATGGAATTAGAATTTTTTAAAAATGTTTTATTTTTATATTTTATACAATTGAATAGGTATAATATAATAGGTATACCACCTATCTATTTACCAAATACGTACCTATTTTTGTTTATTTTTAGTTTGTTTAAAAATTAGCTTCCAACAAAATATATGGCTTAACTTCTCCTCATCTTTCAAACAGAGGTACCTACAATTTTGTTTCAATATTCTTTTAAAGTTACATATGGCATTTGAATTGCATAACCGCATGTCTTAATAAATATCGTGATTATATAACAATAAAAATGGTACTGACACAGGAGGTCTATTTTTAAATATTTTTCAATTGTTTGATTTTCATTTTTCTTAAACTATATCATAGAAATTGCTAATGACAAAACCCTTTAAAAATCGAACGTCCACTTAAATATTAAGATAATCATTAAATGTATTGTAGGTATCTAATAATTGACATTAGCTGAAATTTTTATTTTAGCAGTGAAGTTAACTCATTGAACATATTATATGGTGTACTGGTGAGTCCGATAAAACGATAATAAAGAAAATTAATGTTACATAATATAGTACTTTGATTGAACTTTGAAGTCTTAAATAAAAATTAATTACCAACGACCAACACAATTCTATGATGTGTATATTATACATATTATTCTTCCTCGGCATCACCCACACAACCGCACAAATCGAATTGGCCAGACTGTTTTACGATGAACAACTTTTGATGCTATCACGTCTTATCACCCTGTCTTCAGTGTTCTCCCAAGACTATACTGAGTGTTGGTGATATGTAAATTGTGATTTTCGATCAATATAATATGGTAGTGGTCTTCGCTCATAACTGCACTCATGGTTTTTGTGTGTGCGACGTGAGTACGTCTTGTTTTTTTTATTATTTGTTAATGTGATCTTGTGTGCTTGTCGTCCAAAAAATCATTAAAAGTCTTATCAACTAAATCATTTTGCATTAGTCGTCATCGAAGGTAAATTTACGTTTAAACATTCTAACAAGGTTTGTGTGAAATATTTCGAAGTCGATTTTAAACTTAAAAAATCATTTTCCAGAGAGGCGCGATGTCGCTGGAAAAAGATGATGGAGCAGTGGAGAAACTCATGGAAGAGGGGAATAAACAAGTGAATAGTAATGGTGACAAGTATGATGCGTTGAACAAATTAGAATTGTCCGATCACAAAGAATTGGCATATGCGGGCATGGGCAAGGAAGAACTTATGAAATATGCCAAAAGTCCATTTTGGGTACGACTTAGGTTGCTTTTATTTGTTGTATTTTGGCTGTCATGGTTTGCCATGATGTTTGGCGCCTTATTCATTATATTCATGACTCCAAAGTGTTTTCCATCGTCCAAACTTGAATGGTTCCAAAAGAGTCCTGTGTATGTTATAAACGCAGCATCTCTTATAGGTCAAGATGGTAAGCTATCATTCTATATTCTTGTATAATTATAATAAATATACTTTATTCATATTTAAGATTTCAGTAGGTACTGTTATTATGATCTAACACGGTAACCATAGGTATCTATAATTCACCAAGAACAATTGTGACTACCAGGTTTTCAAGTTTTTAGTTTAAATCATACTTAAATTATAATAAGACTACCTAGTTTTAGATACCATATAAGTAGGTATAAAATATAAAATGTTTAAAACTTTAGGGTTTGGAATGTTTTAGGATTGTGACGTGTGTCACTAAAAACTCTTTTTATGTTACCCTGATGAAAATAAACCGCCCGGGGCGTTTGCATCAGCGGCTATTTTTCATTTTCCCAACTATTATGTATTCTTATAATTTAAACTTTAAACATAAAATCAATCAAGTAAATTATAAAAAAAAAAAAATGTAGATAGGTATAGGTTTTTATAATTTTTAAATAATATTCATGGTATATAATGTTTTATAATAGGTAGGTACCAATTAGCCAGTCTATTAATACATATTTACTGTTTTTATAAATTTTAAATTATAAAAATCAAAAATTATTAAATTTAATTATAAATTATTATTATTATTTTAACTTGTAAAGTTTAAACATTTAACAATTATTGAACCATTACAATTTCTATGATTAATATATTGGTACTGGGTATGCGTAATAATTTATATATTTAGAAAAACAGTAATAAGACTGATAATAAATTGGTAATAATTTCCCAATAGATGAATTTGCTCATTTTTATGAATTATTTATTTACATTATGTTATTAAATGTATATTATATTTAAGGTCTTGATGAAAAAATTGAATACATGCAAAAATTGGGTGTGAAAAATGTTGTATTGGCATCGGTATTTAAAGCTGACAGAAATGAAGTTATAGATTTCATGAAAGTGAATGCTTCTTTGGGAAGTATAAATTCAATGACAGATCTTGTAACTAAATTAAAAATAAAAGGTACCTATATATTTTATGATTAGTAATTTAATAAGTTAGTAACAAAATAAATTATACTATTATGTAATTAGGTATGAAAGTGATGTTGAAATTAATTCCAAATCATTCTTCGACGACAAACTTGATGTTTGAACGATCAGTTTTAAATGAAACACTGTATAAAGATTATTACATTTGGAATCCTGGTTATATGAATGGTACTCAGCATATTCCTATTAATAATTGGGTTAGTATTAATAACCAATTTATTATTGAAGTATTGTTATTCAATGTGTTGATTATTCACATGATAGTTGAATGTAACTGGACAGTCCGCCTGGACATGGAATAATATACGAAATGCATTCTATCTTCATCAGTTCTCTGAAGAAGAAGCAGACTTCAATTTCCGCAATAAAGATGTTGTGGATTATTTTGAGGTTATTATAACAATTTGATTACTTTTCCGAGTTTTCTATATAACTTTTTTTATAGGGAGTGTTCAAGTACTGGTTAGATACTGGAGTCGATGGATTGTATCTGGATAAAGTCCAATATTTATTTGAAGATGTAGACTTTAAAAATAACACTATTACTGTAATCAATAATTTGTATGATAATAAGGCTACATCTAACCTTGTAGAAACCAACAATTTATTATCAGAATGGGGAAAATTAATAGGAAACAATTCTGGGTAAGATAAATGATTAAAATTTAAAGAATTCAAATCTACTGGTATATTATATTATTATTAGTTGTAGATAGGTAATAATTAAAAATAATTAATATGAGAAATCCGTATTAATTTAAATATTTCAAACTCAATGCTTATTATTTATTATTAATTGAATAGCTGTGTAATATTGTTAACAAGCTAATTACATGATACATTTAACTATGGATTGAATTATTTATGAACAAATTATATTTTTATAATTATTATTAACTCACAATAATTCATTGGTATTTTTATACCTAGCTAATATCTATTTTAAAATCATAATAATGTGTATAAAATATAAACAGGGAGGTAAATCACTGGCTAATTTTTTGTACACCGGCATCGTCTAATGGCTTGTTACACTTAGAATCTGAATGATTAAAAAACCTTTAATTACAAAATAATGGTAACCATAAAATTAAAAAATATATGACTAACGAGTTTTAAAATATATTACTTAAAATCTAAATAATAAGTAGGTACTAGGAACCTAATAAAAATAAGATAAAAATGAATACCTAGTAATAAAAATAATAATAAATGATGAGTATAAGATTGAGTTTGTATTACATACTCAAGTATTAACATCTAACATATTCCTAGCTTTGCACAAAATCTGAAATTAGCAAATTTTATTTTATAATATAAAAAAAAAAAAAATTTTTTTCTTTTATAAATACCTAAATTACCAAGAAATAGTCAAAAGGTCTTGCAAATTTTATCATGTCAATAAAATGTTTCTATGTGTAGGTACTTGTAACTTTCAAGACTGGCATAATTATTAGTTATTTCCATTATTTATCTATTTAATTACTAACTAGGATGAATTTGTTATTAAAAAAGTTTTTTACCTGGAAATTCCAACTACATTAATTATATTCGAGAAGGTATCATACCTAAAAGGTAACTATGTATTATATAATACCTATAAAAAAAGAGTAGGTACCTACATAAAAATAATCACATTGTAAAACCAATGCATTTTTATTTCTTTGTCACGTTCAAAATCTAAAAATAATGTTATGTAATTCCGAGTACCTAATTCCTCAAATTTTTTATACCTAATTCTATCAGTGGTCTACCACCCCCCTGTATAAATTATAGTTGTATAATCTTGATAATTTTTTTTTTTTGTTTAATTAATTTGTTATTTTTATTTTAAACATTTTCAGAATACTGATTGTCAGCGACCTTGATACTAAAGATATTACAGGAGTTAATTTAGTTCATAGTTCTGTTACTTTAACATCCGATTTTACGGGAGAACAACTTCTTAATGCAATTTTATCTAAAACAACATCATCATCATGGCCTTCTTGGGAAGTTAGTTTTAAAAATAATACTATGTAAATTACATAAATTGATGTAATAAATAAATAAATACATTTTATTATTGATATAGTGGATATGTGCTGATAAGCCAAATTGTTGGAAAAATGAAACAAATGATGCATTTAATATTCTTGGTTCATTGTTGCCGGGTACACCTATTGTCAATGCTGACCCTAAACTCTTTGAAAACAACCAAATACCAAATATTACATTGATTGAGAAAACTCTAACAGAATTACGGTCAATGCCAACAATTGAATTTGGTTCTTTTAATGCCAAACTCTTAAATAATTACACAGTATTTGCTTTTGATAGGTAAAAATAATATTTTATTAATTATTTATAGGTTGTCCCTACCATTATATTTGTGTTTTAACATTATATTGTTATTTTTAGGGTAATGAGTGGTTCAGATAGTATTTTGTTTGCTTGGAATTTAAGTAAAAATGTTACTGTTCTGAACCTAAGTTCATTTGATGGAGTTTCCGACGAAGCAAATTTGTCACTATGTACTCAGTCTGCTTGTTCTTTACTACCTCCTCTTAAGTAAGCTTTAATTATAATTTTTTTGTTAAATATTCTTTTTCTTCTCTCTTATCTTCTCACTGAGTTATTTTGTAAATTACTAACAAAATAAATAAGAACTCAAAATTGAACACTGATGCACTCCTACTCTGACACTTATTTGTTTCACCACATAAACTCCTCATTCTTGTACATTTATACATAATAGAAACCCTATCATATGCCTTCTGTAGATCAATAAAAATCACAAACTGGTACTTGTAACTAATGTATCACTCCCTACCCTTTTATCTATTGTTTTTTACTAAATCTTTATACTATGACTAGTTTAAATTTTTTCCTTATAATTCCTACATTCCTGTTCATCTTCTTTAGCTTTAAATGTTGGTTATACATAGCTCTTCTCTAAACTTCTGGAATTTTTCCTGTAACTAGTACCTTATTAAAGCACTTTGCCAACAATCCTATACCTAAAATCTTTAATAATTTCCATACTAATACTGGTACTCTGCCTAGTCTTGCCACTTGCTTATTTTTATTTTTATAACCGCATTCCAAACTTATTATTTTTTACTAAATCTACCATACCTAAATTCCACTTAACTTGACCTATTGCCTCTCTCGGAAATTGCTCATTCAAAAATCTTTTAAAATTATTCTTTGCATGTATTTATTACTTTATTATTCTTTTCTAACAATCTCATATCCTCGTCTTTTATACATCATACAATATAGTACTATATAATTATACTTTTTGTAAGATAAAAAAATAAATAACAATTAAGATAGGTAGTCATATATAATAAATCATATTCTAAACTAGAGGTAGGTCAAACTCAAAATTTAGGTGTCGAACCAAACTTTGAAGTTTAAGACATTTAAAGATCAATGTAGACAAATCTATACTTTTATAACAAAATACTTTCTTGATTCCAAGTTCAAATTCTTTTGTTAAATTTAGTTTGATTCGACTTTTTACTCTTCAGTTCAACTTTTGAACCCGAACCAAATTCTTAAAATTTGGTTTGATTTTTGAACTTTGAATTGTTTAACCCATCTTTATTAAAAACCTGTTAATTTTCATAGGTGCATTACTATAGTTAGGTTTGTTAATTAAATTAACTTATAAATTATTTTCTTTAAATTTAAATTTCCACAGTAAATTTGTAAAATTTATAAATTACCTGTATAAAAATAAATGTGTAGTTATATCTTGTATGCATTATAATACTATAATACTGGACAAATCATAAGATGCAGTAGACTCTAATAAATGATAATTATAATCTCACATGTAGACCACATACAACAATACATGGTTTGTCATTTTAATTTTTATTGTCACTTCTGAATAGTATATTAAAATTTCATAGTTGTATTATATGAAAATTATTTGTTTTATTATTTTTATCAAAATAAATAAGGTCAAGTAGGGTAAGTGAAAGTGGCTAATCGAGTCCTACAAAAATACAAAAATATGATTTACCTAACTAAATTCTACACTGTATAATATATGTAAAATTTCCTTTGAATACAGGAAAAATCTTTGTTACAATTTACTGTATATACAATCTATGGTATCACATGATTAAAATCTGGTCAATTAACATATAATTTATTTTTTTTCGATTAATGTTCAACAAAAATTTTAAAGTTTTTTTACTTGTTCTTCAAAATTTTACGAGTATATGTTATTTTATTTGTATTTTATGGTAAGTCATTAAAAATTACTTTTTTTTTTTTGTAATTTTCTAATACTATTAATCAATTATACATTTTCCCCACAAAAAATACTAATAAGGCAAGTGAAACAATCAATATTAGAAAGTGCATAATGATGTGTTTCACTTGTATGTATAAATATTTAATTCAAAAAGTCACTAAAATCTGTTTTATTTTGATATTTTATAGTAACTAAAAGATTGAAAGTAAATATTTAATAATTTAAGTGTTCTACTAAATAAGTTACTTTGTTAAATACTTTGTTATTGTGAGTTATGCATGGTAAAAATTATTAATTACAATTAGGTAACAATTAACCTAACAAAACTATGTTATAAAAACTAAAATGTTAGAAGTGATGTTGTTTTTTTTTATGATTTGTAATACTTTTATTCTAAAAACATAATTTTGTAGTTTGAAACATATAGTTTTATACTCTTGCTACATAAATTGCAATATATATTATTACCAGTAGTTAGTTGATTATTTTCCAGTTGCTCCTTCCACAGGGGTAAATGCATAATTTTTGATTTCTAAAAAAAAATTTGTTTTTATTTTTATTAATAATTATAGCTCAATTTTATTATTAATTTGAATTCCTAGTACTTTATACCATAAATATAATCTATTACTAAGGTTATAAATATAAAAATATAAGTGCCGTAATCAGTTAAAGTTAACATGTTAATTTAGTGTTCTCACCTTACATAAATATTAAATATAAATGACAAACTACCAATATTTGAATTATAAAATATATATCCATAATCCAAGTATTATAAGTGTGAATTTGATGTCTGTGTTTATTATAATTTGTATAAAATGGAAGGCTTTAAAAATTTAGTATACTTGCTATATTTTAACTATATATTTATTATTATTAAATATTAATCAGTCTAAAAAAAATAAAAGATTAAGACATTAAAATATACAAAAAATGTATAATGTTAATCTGCATTCATCTGGTTGTTCATGTAAATTAATTAATTGTTAAAAATGTTTCCATTTTTTTTATATATAATATATATATAGGTACCAATTAATAGGAACTATCGTTTTCATGTTGTAAAGGATCTTCATAATTGGATTTGTCAGTTATATTTAAATTGAATAGGATTTATAGTGTTGGTTGCTAGATATTATATATTTGTTTTGTCTACATTGTCTACAATTTGTTGCTGTGGTTATCAATATCAACATTTAAAATTTGTATTTGTTTTGTATTATTTTTAGTTTTATAATGAAAAAAATTATAAAAACATTAAAAAGTTCCCTATATATCACATGAAATACCTTTACAACAATTTAATTGTACTACCATTAAAAGAAAAATACCTGAAAAAATATTCTATTAAACTTCTATACTTAACATTATCAAAAATAACTTCATATCTATCGCTGAACATGAATATAATACTATACAACAATTTAATGTTAGTGTAATATAAAAATAAAATAAGTGATAAGTAAAATAAATATAAGTGTACCACTTATGAATAGAAACCTAACACAAACTTTTATCTTATATATAGGTCCAAAACTATATAATATACTTCCAATAGACTTTATTCATGTATTATTATTGAAATATTAATTGTGTAATTTTTTTTTTCAGATCAAAAGTTTTCAGCAATGAATTGAGTCTTGCTGCTGAATCTGCAGTGGTTCTAACATTTTAAATGGTTGAGTGTGTACAAAATACTCTCATACAACCTTTATTATAATCGCTGAACAAAATAATTTTTTTTAAATATTAATAATTTATAATATTGTCCTTATCTCACTAGTTATTATTTTCATTGCCATTAGAAATTATCTTGTGGTAATTACCTATTAAACCTTTGATACCTATTACCTATATAACATCATTGTTATCATTATTGCTATTAAAATAATTTGGACTTAACAAAAAGTTTTTTTTTTATTCTAATAAACAATTTATTATTTACATATTTTAGGTAATTCAAAATGTATTTTACAATTTATTTCTATTCAAACCAGATATAATGGTTTATATAAATAATAATAAATAATATAGTATCTCAATTGTTTAATTGGAATTAATTAGTAATAGGTTTTATGTTTATCACAGTTGTATAAAACTTATAAATAATAACATATTTATTTTATATTATACTAGTGTATCATAAAATCAATACTAATAACAATAATTAGTAACTGCAATAAAAGAAATGGCAAGTTAAATTTTGAGTAGGAATGTTGCATTTTGAATTCAAGTTATATGTAGTAGGTAGATAAAACTTCATGTGTTCATTTAATGTTTATGGTAATATTGGTTTATTGTTACCATCTCTTCTGTTAGTTTGAGTTTCTAATAATTATTTATTTAAAGTTGTATAAGTTTAAATGAACATTTTAGAATTTTTCTAAAAATTCTTTATGGAAGTGTAGGTACCCTTAAAAACAGATGTGTTGACATTATTTTAAAAGCTCATAAATTTATCTCTTGGTGATCAAAACTAAAAAAAAATCCTTACTTACCTACCTATCCCTATAGTACAGAATAATCAGTTTATAATGAAAGAATGGTAATCTTTTTATTTATATTAGTTGATGTTGTTACTTATTAAGTATTATTTATTATAATTTGATAGGTATATTAATGCATACTTTTTTAATGTTTATATTAAATAAAATAATTTTGTTCATTTTTGTTGAAATAGCAAATTAATTAGTAAACTATACCACATTTTGATTGCTAAACTTTTGATACGTTATGAGAAAATGTGAAAACATTAAAATATTTATTAATCAATGCCCCCTCCCCCAACTAATATTCTGACTATGTCGCTGTTCGTAAGTCTAATAATTTATTTACATTTGTGCCTAATACTCGGGTAGATAATTCATTTTTAGTACTCACCCTAGTAACACCAGGACTCCTCGGAGAATGTATATGATTCCTTATCGGGACAGTAGGGAATCCTGAAAGACTCCTAGATATTGTATGTTCATTTAAGTACTTTATATTATATTACTATAATTTCAAGATACTTCAATGTTCACGAATAACTTCTAAGTTTTTTTTTCTGTACATTTTGTAACAAATCTTAATTCCGATGTTAGATTCGAACCTCTGACCATTACTCACGTAAGAAGAATGCTATACATGCTTTTTAACGGCATTAAAACATGTTTTAGTTTTCTAAGTTCAACTTCTATCATAATTATCGTAGATTCAAAATCTAAGCAGAGTATGATATATGTGAATATTTACTATGAACAAATATATGAGTTTTAGGTACCTATAGCCGACAACAATAAACAACAAAGGAAAAGGTATATTTAAAAAATATTTAGATACAAAAGATTACATTTGGCAAATTTTGCATTAATTATAATAAAATATTTGCACAATATTTTGTCTAAAATATTTTCATGTACTCATCAGCAAATATTTGCACAAGGATTCCTTTTTCTGTCTGTAGAGTCCTCAGTGGGAATCCTGAATTGGGTACTAATTAGGATTGTACAAGAATTCTTTCTTAGTCCGATGATTGTCGGTGCTACACGCCCGTTTCAGTCTAGGATTTTTTCCATATGTGAAATATAAATTCATAGACGTATTTTTCATCAAATATTGAAAAAACGGGAAATAAACAAAAGACATAAAAGAATAATTGAATATACAAACTCATGCTACTGACTTTTCTAAGAGGACTCCCCAAGTAACATAAAAATATTTATAAACATTAAAATTTCAATATTTAATTTTTTTAATTCGACCTTTGTGTCATCGTTGTTATTTTTTTTTCACTTTATTAATAATTTATTATTTTTATAACCTTGTTTCTATACTGCACCTTGTCTTATTTGTGTACAGTTTTATTTTTTATCCATTGAATATTGTTTAAAAATATCCATTAGATATTGCTTGTGGATATCCATAAATGACCAAAAAGCGGACATAGATGTCCATTGGATATTTAGGATATCCGCAGAGTATATCCATTAGATCATATCGTGCTGTGTGGGTACAAACTACTTTTAGTCTTTATTTCACATAATATGCACCGTTTGGATAAGTAAAAAAGTTATAAAAGTAAAATATACTTAGAAGAGGTCATTTTTCTATATTCCAGTGGATTCCTATAAGGGGTTAAGAAAAACTACCTTTTATAATGGAAATATTTTATAAATGTAACGGAAATAACAAATACAATTATCAGGGTTATCTACATTTTTTTAATTAGGTACCTACCTATATTATTCTTATATTACGCCCAAACAGCTCCTCTCAGAATCGCTGATGACACCTAAGGCCCAGCGCACACGGTGCAACTGTTTTAAAAGTAAAGTTGCAAACCAGTCGAGCGCGCAACTGTTTTGCGACCTCGGGTGCTAGTGGGAACCGCGCACGAGGCAATTATAATGCGATTGGTTTGCAATCGGTTGTAAATCAGTTGTACGCAACTGTTTCCCGTGGTCGCAATTGCGTTGCAGTTTTAAGTTGCACCAAACCACGTGCTTTTCTCCATTATTTGATCGACTGTTTTCTATTGTTTTTAATTTTTTAATTTTATTCATCAAAATGAGTGACCAAGATATTAATATAAAACTTGTCGGAGAGGTGGAGAAGCACCAGGAACTATACAATGCTCCATCTGTACTCTGCGTAGTCTACGGTAGGTATTGATAATAATCAATGATATCTTCTTCATCTGAATCAGAATAATACATCGCAAAAATTTAAATCTAAACCTAAAAACTCGAAAAAATACCAAAAACCAACTGCACAACTCGAATAGATCACACCAACTGATTCACAATCAGTTTTGTCCGTGGGCGGACAAAAGTTTCGTTCTGGTTGTAAACTATAGTCACGCGCTCAACCAGTTTGCAACTTTAGTTTTAAAACAGTTGCACCGTGTGCGCTGGGCCTAAAGCTTTTTCATAAAATAACCTCAAAAACAGACTGCCTAACTCTTCAATCTGAGCTTGACAATATGGTTGAGTGGTTGAATAAACTTGAATTACACCTCAATGTAAATAAATGTCAGTCCATATTTTCACTAAGAGTCCCTCTTTAATTCATTAGGTAGGTATTCCTAAAAAAAGAATGGGTCTATTTTAGCTTCGCAGTCACTACAAAAAATAATTTATGTATTATTTTTACTCCTAATCTCGATTATCATCCTCGAATCGAATCTACATACTGCAAGGCATTTAAAATTTTAGGTTTTGTGAAACGAATTACTTCAAAATTGAAACTTGAGTCATCTATGAAATCATTGTACCTACTGCTAAGGACTGCTTATATTGTCTGGTCACATTTAGAATATACGACTGTGATGTACATTATTTAAACATAGATTATCCTCTGCATAATAATACATATTTGATACATAAAATCAATAAATCAATTCTTTACCAGATCGAAAAGTCAGGTACCTACCCATATATACCTGTATAAGTATATAATTAAACACTCATTTACTAGGTAGGTACCTATATTTATTTTTGTGTAAAATTTAAAACAAAAATTTATGAATGTAAGTAAATACCTATATACCTATATGGAAAGTCATAACTATACTGTATAAAAAAATATTGGATATATTTTTGGTTGTTATTAATTATCAGAGTTTTTAATAAAAATAAGTGCATTTCAATGGATAATTTAGAACAATAGTACATAGATCAATACTCAGAGGCGGAACTAGGAATTTTGACGCCCCGGGGAAAAGTGTAAAATCTTAAACCAAAAATGTTGGTGTCGACTAAATACGAAATAATGCTTCCTTCGAACGGTAAATAAGTTTTCTACTTTTTTGATATTCACTCACTGGTTTACGAAGGAAAGCGACGAGACACATTTATGTGTATTAGATTTTCAAACATTTTATGCTAGTCAAAATATATAGGTATAAGCCACCAAAAATTTTACGCCCAGGTATGAAACCCCGTCTATCCCCCCCCTCCTAGTTCCGCCACTGACTATACTATCTTATGAACATACTCGTAAGTACGTATACCTACCACAAATATAGTGCACGACCATATTTAAAAAATGAGACTTTTATTAATTTATCATGTGTAATTTTTTCCCCGTGTTAAAATATCGTCGACAACAAAAATTGTTATTGATTAATGAATGGAAAATTATGATAGAATTTTAATCTAATAGGTAGATATTATATAGATACTATACAGTAAGTAGGTATTGATATTTCCTTTTAATCGAATGTTCAAATATATTTTAAGAAATAAATAATAAGTGAGAATATATTGAGTGAAAGTGAAAAAAGTAAACACTTGGTATATTTGCCTTAACAAGAGGTGGTGAAAATCAATTTTACACTTAGGATTTTTACTTTTTCATTCTAGACCTTAGTGTACATATTTCTTTAGAAAACTTTATACTACATAATGTAAGTTTGAAGAAATATATAATAGTAAGTATACCTACTTGTTCAAGTTTCAAGGACCAACCATCCTTGAAATAATAAATAATAATAATAGGTAGGTATACCTATTATTATTAAGAATTTACTTACATAGCCACATTTTCATTTATTGTCTCCGTCTATCTAATAGAAAAATGATCATATTACCTGTATATAGAACTTCAAATTGTGGAAAATTGGTTTAATTTAGTGTTTAAATCTGAATAGCTGACATCATTATAGGTATAGTCAAAACCTTACCTAGGTACCGATTGTGTGCGGTATTAAATTATAATTATAGGTTCTCGATGTCAGTAGTTTGACATTATTGTATAACATAATCATATATATATATATTGATACAATAATATAACAATATATAACAGAAATTAATCGGAAATGCGGTATCTACCTAATTTAAATAATTCTCAATTATTTGTCTGTAAAAAAAAAATGTCAATAAATTTCCGAAGTGGTACATTTGTTTATCAACTTAATGTTACACGCTCAAAAATATATCTACGTCTGAAATAGTATAATATAAATTAATATTTTATAAAAAAAAAAAACTTGAAACTTTTTGTTCTTATAAAAACAACGAAATTTAAAATGTATCTTTTATTTAAATATTTAAAATTATAATCTTAAACTAACAACTTTTGCCTTTTAGAGTAGAACTTTTAGTCGCTATTTCTACTATACCTAGGTACCTATATCAACGTTTTCTTTGAAATTTTCACTTGACAAGATTATGTAGGTATCTGCAGGTAAATATACCTATATATTTCTTTAGCCATTATGATGAAACTTTTTAGCTAATCTTGAGTTACAATAAGACAGTTAAATTATAAATAAGTAATGTTCTTAAAAAAATGAGTTATAACTTACTTATGAGATTAAAACAAAATTTACATCGGTGCAATAAAATTAAAATACTCTAAGGAAATAATGAACTTTAAATTTTAATTAAGTTTTTATTTTTTTTTTTTCATCGCAGTTTACAAACAAAAAATCAATTTTCCACTTTTACTGAAATATATATGTATATACACCTACTTATGGCTGTGTATCAATTTAACTTCTGTCAGTTAAAATACAATACAGGTATATTTACCAATCATAAATCTGTTTATTATAAATTTAAAACACACGAGATTTATTTAATATTACGACTAGGTAGTCAAAAGTTTTTTTTTTATCTCATATGCTTTAGTATTCCATCCTCCCAACCAGTCCATGCCTGGGTGTTAATTAGTTTAAATTGTAAAGTTTTTAGTGATTATCATAATAATAATAATATGACAATATTAATATCTATACTAATAAATTAAAACCGTAATAGGTAAGTACCACGAAATAAGATAGTACTATCTTAGTTGGATACCTTCTTAGTTCGTGGTAAGTATTCGTCCGTTTTATTACAGATAAGAAACGGTAATAGGTATTTCGGGAACTGAGATGACACACACACTAAAGGTAGGAACAGACTATTGTCACGTTACTTGAGCTCACGTGCTATCATATTTGATCGCGTCAAGGGAAAAAAGTGTGTGGATATGGATATTTTAATGTATCAGCCCCATACTATATAATGTCACCTCACACGTGTCACGTCACATTTCCTACCTACTTCACGCATGACAGCACGTTTTGATTTTCTAACATCACACACATTTTCGACTGACTTCACGAATTTTGTCCATTTTGTTCTGAAAAATATTGAGCTAGTTCGAATTCATTAAAATTTATACTAATATAAGATGAACTTCTGATTGAAAAACCAACAGCTAATTTTTCTTCGGAACTAATGGGTTTTCGAAATTGAGTATTTTGCTTTTGTAGATCTTTTTTAATAAGTTCATGCACATAATCAAATTCTTCTTTTATTACACGTGAAACCGTTTTGATTAGTTTCGGAATTCACGATCTATAAACGATGGAATTCGCCCAATTTTTCCCTTTTTTTTTATGGATTTCGTGTACCCAGCTTGATCGGGTGGTTTTTTTATTCGTTTCATCTAAAACCGCAAAAACAGCTGCAGTTTCCAGTTCTTCTTCCCACTCTGGACTACTTGAAATCTCTCTGTCCATTTTATATTTTATTTTAGAAAAAAAAAATTGTGTGAACACAGTTCGTAAACAAAACGGTAAAAAAAACAAAAAAAAACAAAACTGTGACGTGATAAAGCATGACAACTTGATAATGTGACAATAGTTTGTTTCTAAGTGTGACATCACGGTTCAAACGTGCCAACGTGACGGCACATGAACTCACGTGACGTGACAATATAGTCTGTTTCTACCTTAACACACCTTGCCCATACGCGTTTGTTAAATTATTTATAATTGTATAGTTATGCATTCAATTCCTTTGGAAATAAACAGTCTATATTATTTTATACTATATTTGAAAAATAAATTCAGCCCGCGGGAAGGGCAGTTGCTCACGCTGCCCCTTCCGTGCGCACGCTTAAATGATTATGATCTGAATTCGGTACCGATTAAGATTTGACGATACATTTTGCACACGACAATGCGTAGGTAACGCGACAACCGCATAAATAAAAGTTATATTGCATATTATTCATACATCTAAAATGAGCAAAAATATAAAATAAAATATAAAATAGTCTTAATATTTATATGCGTTTAGGCTTTAGATTGTTTATGTGTTAAAAGCGTCCAAAAAATAAAAATAAAAATTTGGAGTTTGTCGGGACAGCGGAACGCCATGCTCAAGAATGGGACAATCCCATTTTAAACTGGACATATATAGGTATATATAGGTACGTCCGGTTTATACCATGGTGACCCTATATATACTAAAATTCATAATATCCTTTCTTGCATCTTACTCATACGTCATAATATATGCCAATATCCAATAATTGCTGCAGTAGCGTTCCTTCCTATACTTTTTTGAGATCATTCATCACGGTGTCTTTCCATCTACTCCAAGGTCTCACTATAATAATAAGGGTCTCTTTCTCTATATATTTCCGCTACTAATAATGATTTGTCCATCGGCATTCCATATTTGAGCATTTTCCCTCTCAATGTTTACTTTGGCTATTTCCATACTATATATATATGTCTATATGTAACTATTAATAATATGTATAGTAGTAATAGGTACTCGGTGTGTTAGGTTTCCTTTTGTATTGTTCCATTTCTGCATCATATAATAATATGAGAGCCATACATTTTTTTTTTTTTTAGTAATCTTTTCTCAAATATGATTACTTATTGTTATGATTATATTTTTTAGTCGTCCAAATTTCACACCAGTATATTAGAACCGGACGTATATAAGTATAACTTGTATATTAGGTTTATCATCGTATAGGAATTAAAAACGTATAAGCTACATATAAGTATATATATTATATTATGTTTGCAAATTAATGACAAAAGACGAGTGAATTGTGGGCGAATATGACGTAAGTCGGTGATTTAAATTAATTCGAGTATTATATATAGTATTAATATGGTTTATGTCACCGAGGGTGTAAAATGAACAATATACTGAGTAAACAACACATTGGAACTGACAAAAACAAATGCATGTTTATAGAGAATGTTTCGACTGCAAATGCGATCGTATATAATAATATATTATGTATGGTTCAGCTATACATATATTTATTATGCATGTTATAAACATTTAAAGTGTACCCATCAACAGTGAATCGAATCAAATCCTTTCACATAGGTACGTCTGACTAAATATTTATTAAGTTTGCAAAACTTCTCTTCGTTAACCGTAATATTATACAAAATATACGTACATATACCTATTACATATATATATAGGTCCTTAGTTATGGGTGAAGAAATAAAAAATTAATATAATTAATGTCTCACCCTCAATTTCGTTAAACATTACGAAAAAATAATTCGGGTTAAATTTGATCTTGATAACTTACTCTTCTCACGTGCCTCAAATCACAAGGAGGTTGAAAATTTTCCGAAAAGGTTAGTAGTTCTAGTTCTTTAATTTTTAGTTTTCTAAATACGAGTTTACTTTTATTATATTATTGATATATCGTGCGGTATAGATGGAATCCCGGAATAGTAATCCCCGGAATAATAATCCCTCGGATCCCCAAGGCTTTAAGGTAAAATAATAATTCAGATAGGTTATATAAAACTGACATGTTATTTATTAGCATCAAATACATTCAATTAAATACAATTAACAACATTAAATTAACATCATTGTAAAACCACTAGCTCAAAATAAGTACATCTGAAGTTACAATTTTCTTTATGGTATAGTATACAATAGTAATATGTATTTACTTTTAAAAGAGACAACGATTTTCTTAATTTTACATTAACATTTAATTTAAGTAGGGTTTTTTTCTGGTGGTAGATAATAATATGATAACCAACAATCAACACTATACCACAGTAACGGATATTAGACAAATCAAAGTTACCCCACGATATTAATGTTGCCCTATTTTACGGTATCAAAATGGTTAAAAATTTAAATAACCATTCTCATTTTTGATACCAGATTCAAATGGTTACATTTTTAAATTAATTTCGATGTTTAGATTATGGTCCTAAATCCGAAATTGACCGAGTTACAACCGTTTGAAATATTTGAGGATTATTTTCCCGGGGATTATTATTATTATTCGGATTACCTAATAGATGTTTTTTCGTTGTTATTTATGTCTGGCGAACGGGTTTCTCGTCAAATGAACAACGGAGAAATTAAAATTTAAAAGTCAATTGTAATATTGTGTATTTTCTTTTTTTTTTATTGTAGAAAAATTAATGGAAGAAGACGTGGCGTGACGAACTGACCAAACGTAGTAGGTACATATCTCCGAAAAAACCTGTAAATTATTATTGGTTATCTATTGTACTACACGTCTATACACCGTATGCTCGTCTGTGTCTGAAGCATCTAAAGTGAAAAAAAGCCGGTCAGTAGGGTGTGGAAGCACTTCGCTCGTCAGGTGTCAGTATGGGTGGATGCACTTCGCTACTGGGCAGGATACTCTTGGTGGATGTATTGCATTTGAAAGCAATGATAAGTCATTGCATTCAATAAAACGATTCTGAGCGTAGCTATTCGGTGTAGTATACATAACTCTTAATATTAATAAATTATATAATAGCAAGGTTTTATACATGCATTTTTTTTTTTTATAAAATTGTAATTGAAGTTTTAAAATTGTATAATCTCTTTTGCCATACTGATAAATGTCCTTGTCAACAAAATGTCTTTGATAACAGAAACAGTTTATCACGCTATCATTTATTCACTCAATTGCCAAAAATATAGTCAAAACTTTTTTTATTTAGTATTCATTGTTAAATATTGACATTTAAGTTAAGTTCATTATGTCGTTTAGAGATCGACCTAAACATAATTTTTGAACCAAAGATTTAGCCGTATTTAAAATTTATAATCAAGAAATTAAAATGATTATCGGACTTATATATTAAATATTAATAGTTCAATTTTTATTTTTTAGTTATTATTATAGATTACTATCATTTTGTAAAAAGAAAAAGGATTGATATTGTAAACAACCTAATGTTTCTATTATATTTGTATTAAATATTTACATGTACTTTATAGGGTTTTTTTTTTTTTAGGGTTCGATTTGCCAAGAGCCATGTGGACTAATCTAAATAGAATACGTACGGAACAGGGCAAATGTAACCTTCTTCACAAATGGAAAATAAAGGACTCACCTTATTGTGACTGTGGGCAGATACAGAACATCAGGCACATTGTGGATGAATGCCCCCAAACAAGATTCAAGACAGGAATAGAAGGCCTCCACAAAGGCGATGACGAAGCAATGGATTGGCTGTTTAAGATTCACCTTTTTAAGATTCGCCTTTAAAAAATATTTTGTACTATTATTATTATTATTGTTGTTATTGTTAACTTCTGAGTATATTGTAAATTGATTTTTGTATCACTAGATACCTTACTATATTTGTAAATTATATATATTTTGTTAATTTAATTTTATGTTAACAGGCTCTTTTTTCACCAATATATTTATACCATATGAAATAAATAAAAAAAATGTACTTTATAGTTTATATTTTATAGTAAAATTGTCATAAATTATTTCCTATTTGTTATTAACTTATTACTCGAATGAAAAATTAAATGATTATTAACCCTGCAAACTGTAGTAATGTAGTGTTATTATATAATATTATACACTGAACCAAATATCATTGGTAGAATTAACAATATGCAATAATCAAATTTTAACAAACGAATATTTGTTGAAATAATACAATTTTTATCATTTTAATGTAGATATTGTTAAATTAAAAAATAACGTGTTTACAATAACAAGCAATTCATTTTGTAAATTTCACAAAATATATGAATTATAATTTAATAAAAATAATTTGTAAAATTAATACATATTTTATTATTATAATAAAAATATGTTATTAAATTGAAAATATATTCTGTTTAAATTGACTATTTTGATTAACAAACGGACGTTTGTTCTACAAAGAAGAAAGAAAGAAATGAACACAAAATATTTGTTAATTCAAATAAATTTGTATTCAATTGGACAATTTTACCCAAGACATTAATAAATGATATTGTTAAATCAATAATACGTTTTGTTATTTTACTGCGTTAAATTAACAAATATTTTATTTCTAAATCAACAAACATTTTATTGGACGTATACCTATTATTAACAACCATATATTATTAATGAATCTATATTTTTATTGAAATCACAGATATATACCTATTTGGTTCAGTGTACCTTACATATTATAACGATTGGAGGTACATGTTGGACTTTAATTTATAAAAAAATATATTAATTTTCTATTTGAAGCGTTGACAGGCATAAAACTTTTATACGTCGATTTGCGGCCGACCCCTGAATATAGAACGAGCATCATGCGTATTATCTGCAGTCTATATAGAAATTAAAAAAATTTTTACCGAAACCTGTTTTTTTTTTTCATCAATCCATATGTTCCTTAATTCATCTGTGATGGCACCGGTGGCATCTGTGTTGTTCCGTTTTAAATCCTAAAATGTCTGATGGCACCTAAAATGGCTTTATGGCTCACCTTGTTTCCGAGTCGGTCGACGAGATGTGCTAGACTTGATGTGGTTGTTATCTCTTCTGTTTTATAGTGATAATATTTAATTTTAATTTTCGGATTTTAACATTAACTTTAAACATCAGCTTTTCGAACGCTGCAATCGGATATAATGGTGTCGGAAATCGCATAACGCTAACGTAGGTACATTAAAATAAAAATCTAATTTAATTTCTTAGCATTTTTAAGTTTCGATAATTAAATTATTAAATTAATTTAACAATCGAAACACAAAACATATCCGATTCTATTCTGAAAATTGTTCATTAAAATTTCGTTTTTATGTATAAAATACATAAATATTTTATGTTTTTATGCAGCGCTCGAATTTGAGGGGTGCGCATGGGGATGGAGCTCCTCTATTTTGAAATATTTTGACAGCAGCTGTCTCACTAATTATTATTTACAGTATACAAATTATACAGTTTCTAATTTTTAAAACCCCGATAGCACCCTTTCTTCTATTTTTCCAATTCGACCACTGTATTTATGTAAATAATTATTATGTTCATGACCGCTGGTGCTGCCATCACAGATGAATTAAGGAACATAATATGATATATACGTCTATATAGATCCATACCATAGCATAAATAAATAGGCATGTCAGCAATAATTTCATTTTCGCTATCACTACGCATGTTCCCCAGACGTGGAATAAACGATAAGAATATCATGGATGAAAGAGTCTTGGTATCTTAATAATAATA
>JAIPRL010000071.1:20617-92358 GCA_025469235.1 Pemphigus obesinymphae | reverse complement strand
TTTCTGACAATATTTTACAAAAAGCCCATGAGGTTCACTCGAAATTATTCTTCTCGTTAAATTTGATAATAGGTGTTTAAGCTCTAAATCTAACCAAAACGCCATAATTTCAATTTTGCATTGTATAATTTTGCTATATTGCCAATTAGATGGACGGAGACAGAAAATGCGGGTATAGCATCCTATAATAATATAATATATTTTTGTATTAATTGTACTGTAATACTCTCAGTTTTGCGATCTGCTTAATTGTGCAATTCTGCGTTGGTCCATTTACACCTTAAATAGGTATTACAGTTTTAAATAGTTCATTGATGTACAAATAATGTTCTTACAAGGCGACCAGTGCAGGATTTTTCAATGGTGAGGAGAGCTTGAAAATAAATAAGTATACCTGATCAGTGGACACAACATTAGGCATGACAGAATAAAAAAATCTGCTTTTTTAGTGTAATAATAGAATACTGTTAAAAATATATATTATGATATATAGGTATATAATATAGTGGCATATTTACGGAGAGGGGGTCCAGGGGTACTGAAAAAAAACTAACAAATATTATGAATTGACGGATTAGACCCTGAATCCGGATTGACGGATTTAATCTGTAATCCGGATGAAACGGATTGAATCCAGAATCCGTATTGTATATTTTAATCCGGATTACGGATTGGTCAAAGGAATGCTCAGCACTATAGTGAGTACTAGCTACCGTTGATTATAGGTATATAGAGGGGAAATATTTTTTTTATTAATTGTCACTGCGAATTCAAAACCAGTCAGATCGGACTCGGATTAATGTAACCGCAAAAACACTGCGGTATATAACATACAAAAAAATCACTTTTTTTCGTTTTCTCCAGATGGGGCTATGTCCCTCCCCTGCCCCTCTAATGATGGGCACCAATGTACAGGAGCTTCAAGCCAAATGGGGAGGGGGAGGTTGACATAACCGCGAGACGCTAGGTCCACTTTCCCTCGAGTTATGAGCAATCCAAAATTCGATTTTGGACTACCCAAAAAAGTGACTTTTAGTATGTTATATATACCTTGGTGTACAACGCATTTTTCCACCGGTCCGAGCCCGTTTTACATGTTCTTGAATGCGCTGCAGCGATTCAAAAAGTTTCCCTCACCCTTGTCGTGCCCGTAATCGTATACCATTGCTCGAGCATTTATGCCCCGCAATTCCGACTACGTTTGAATCAATGAAGCGTAGCTCGGTCGGTTATAAGCGTGAGCACATGAAATTGTGAAGTAATCAATGGGCAAAGGTATGTTCGTCAAATCCAGTCGCCGGCATTAAAAATTGTTGCAAAAATATTACAGCAAAAAAAAAAAAAAAAAAAAATTAAAATGTACTTAGGTACGTCGGTAAATTACCTATAGGTAGTCAAAAAACATAAATGAAGAATAAAAACAACAAAACGTCAAGATTTTTTTCCTTAAATTAACTGGATATTCAATATTGACACCAAGGCCATTGCCGGTGCGGAAACCAAATGGACCAAATAACCCCTCGACGACTGTTTCTAAAAACTTTAGGTAAAGAACTTACTAAAAATCACATAAGGATATCAATACCCCACTTTATCATTTATACTTCGTCAAAGTATTATAAAACTGGTTGGATATAAGACGAATCAGGAAAGTACAAATGATTCTGTAGATTCAAACACTAGCTGTACAAAATGTTACTTTTGTCCATTGAGAAAAAACTGATTCACCAAGGTAAAATTACTTAATTTATTTTTACAAGTTTATCTATTTTATAAAATATGTTATGTTGTTCAGAATGTGATATTACAAATATTGTTGCAGACTCTTGTACAATTTCAACATGCCAAAGCTACATATGCAAAGAACACAACATCCATATTTGCATAATATGTGCATCTAAAGAAGAAACGGAACATAATATGGATAATTCTTTTTCAGAATAAACATTAATTATTTATTTAAAATTTTTTATGAAAATATTTTGATTTTTTTTTCAGAAAAGTTTTTACAAGTTTATAAGTTTTAATATAATATAGTATTAAAAAAATCAAGTTGTTTTTGTTCATAACAAAAATATTAAATTTTTCAACATGTGAGCGAAATGCTCACACTTCAACAAATTTAACGTCACCAACGATGGATTAAATGTATGTGTTATATATATGTAAATACTTGTGTTACCATTTTATTATTTGTAAAAAGTCATAAACAAAAATTAAATTGTTTTTTTATGAAATTTATTGTATTTATATTTTTGTATTATATATTATTTTATGTATTTATACAACATATTAACTAAAAATTACGTATAGAAACCAGGAATTTAGCACTCTTATGGACTGTTCCTAACTTATTTTTTTTATTTATTCGATTATTTGTACATAATGTTGAATTTTGATCCCGAATTGAAGAATTTAATTAAATGTTAGATTTTTACATTTACATAATTAATAATAATTCTAATAAATTGTACCCTAATATTTGCTTATGGTAATTATCATACTCACTACCATAGATAAGTAAACAGTAAGAAATAATGTATCATTTTGTACATTGCTTTTTCCATAATATATTCAAAATAAATTAGGTAACAAAATATACAGCATGTTGATATAGTTCAATTATTTTAATAAATAGCATGGGTATAATTACAAAATGATTAGGGTTTTAAATTATAAATACTGTTACAATATAATAAATAATAATAGTTATCATAGATTTTTGTTTCCCTATAAATACGAATACTGTCTTATCTCCTCGTTCAAATTCATAAATATTACATAAAAAAATAAGTGTTTATTATTATATTACAAACAATTATTATAAGTGACAATGGAGCGCAACATCAGTATAAACAAACTTGATATTTCCGTCACTAAAAATAATCAAATGTAAAAAAATTGGTCCATAATGAAATGCTGGTGGTTTTTTGTCAAAATATAATATTAGAATGGAAAAAAAAAAATATTATAATATATAATTATAATAGTGATCACAATTTTTTACGCCTAGTAATACTATAAAATATATAGGAATGAGAGATGATATTCAATATATATATTATATAAAAGTATAAATATAATTTATATATAAATATGAGCGGCTAACAATTTATTTTTATATTCTATAACTATGATGTTTGTTTATCTGTAGACTTGGTACGTTTCCGGCGTCTTTTTTTGTTACCAGATGGATTGGACGGTTTTTTCTCTGACATTTCTTCTTCTTCGTCAGCGACATCTTCAGTTGGAATTTCCGCTTCAGGAGTACTCAACTCGAGCGACACAATTTTTTCTTTGGTCGTCTCCACCTTAATATATACAATATTAGATAAAATTGACATATAACAATAAATAACAATTTTGTTACCAAAAAATTTCTATATGCTACGACACAACATTGTAGTCTACTATTATACTTGTAAGAAGTAAAATATTGTTATACTATTGTATTTAGATAATCATTTGTGATATTTTGTTTAGAACAATATTACATTACTTACATGCAGTAATACTGTAATACTGTGTGAATAGAAGAAAGAGATCAACACTATATTATAATATATTACGACTGACATATTAAACTTATTATAGAGAAGACGTGATAAAGTTTTGAATTATTTTACTTGTGTCTATATGATGGCCATGCAGCATGCAATAGATACATATATTAAAATTCATATTTAATCATTGTAGTGTTCGGGAGAACGGAAAAAAAAAAATGGTGCGAAATTCAGAAAGGAGATACTATTGATGATTGCACGGCTAGTGGTAGGTACCTCTTTCTCAATGACTTTTTCAATTATTTCGACGGTCCTGACTTTCAGTTGACCGGACACATGGTCAACATACTGCTCGGTTCGTAGGGACACGCTCTCGCCGACGACAGTCTCACGTTCCGACACCTTGGTCTGGACGGGGGACTCGCGCAGACGCAGGCGGGGAAAGTCCTCGCTGGTCGGCCGCAAGCACTAATTAGCCGCCACCAAAGACCAATTAGTTTTGATATTAATATTACGTATATATATATATATATAGGTGTATATATAATATAAATGTATATTATTTTTATTAGAAATTATTATTGTATGTATAAGAACACAATATAATACATGCTAAGTAGGTAGTAACAATTATTATTTATTTAAATCATAACAAATAAAAACATTAAAAATTAATACAATTTATTAATAGTAATAATAATTAAATATAGTTAATGGTATTTAAGTTAAAACTTATAAGGGAAAAAAATGAATAGAACAGCAGTTAATAATTATGGCATAAAAACAAACAAATGGATTCACTTTTAAAAGAAAAAAAAAACAATAAAATCATTATTAAAAATAATTTTTTTCTTCCAATATTAGAGGAGGAATCTGATGCTCAGTGTTAGAAAGTATTACAAAGCAATGAGATGAGTATTATGTATTATGAAACTTATTAACAAATTAAATTACCTCCACTGTTTTGTTTTCTACATATTCTTTTGATTGTTGTGTATCTGGTATATTTTCTTCATTTTCTTGTTCATCACAACCGTTTGTACACTTATTTTCAGTTATTTCGCTTAATTCTTTAATTACTATTTGTGCTTGCAATGCGTCCTAGTAACATTACAATATTTATAATCGAATATTTCTTAAGCTGGATTCCCACAACAAGTATAACACAGCTTAATATTCAATATAAAAATACTAAATATAAATATTATTACCTGTTCTAAAGACTTAAATCGGGCTTGCCTCCATGCCGCTTTTTTTTCAGCATTAAGTGCACGCTGTTCGGAAGGAGAAAGTTCTTTGTTAGTTTCATTTGATACAATTCCCTTAAAAATAATATTTTTTAAATAAATAAAGAACGAAATAATTTATTTTTCACAATAAAATATTTACCTCTTGTCTTAATCTTTCTTTCATTCTCTTCTCTGCTTTAGCGGTACGTACACAGATATTAGCATTGTCATTTTTTTCCAATTCAATACTCCTACAATATAAATATAATTTTACAATATAAATTATATAATTTCAAATTAATCATTTTAATAATAAAAAATAAATATAGTAAATTAACATACTGTGTGTTTTCGAAAATTAAAACTCCACCATCATTGTCATCTTCATCATCTTCATCATAATCTTCCACAAATTTTCCACGTTGATTTGATCTTTGCTTCATTAAAGTACCCATTTTTTGTTCTATAAATCATTTTGAAAATTGTAACAACCATAAAAAAAACCAAGTGTTAATATATAAACAGTGTGTTCATGCTAAGAGGTACCGCTAAATATTTCAGCTCGATGACCTTGGATTGAAATAGAGTATTCAGGAGGTGAAAGGGAGTACTGAAATACACATTTTAAGAAAATTTTAACATTTTAACCCTATTGGTGCTCGCATGTGCAATTCAACTTACTTTATTTTAAATGACGTCAATTTTTTCCTACATATTCAGATAGATTTTTTTTTTTTTTTTTTTTTTAAACCATTATCATATAAGAAGTTTTTTTATAATTATTAAATTAACAAAATTAGAGTATGTCTAAATTTGAATGTACAAATAATCCGTTTTAAATGAAATTGTAACCATCACAAAAAAAAGTAAAAGCTAAACTTGAGATATCTTTGATGATATTATTAAATATGGATATAAATACATAAACACTAAATTTTAGACATTTTTAATATAAATAACTAATAAGTGTTATCTAATAAATTGCTCAAAGTATTTCATTCAAAATGAATTATTCGTAAATTCAAATTTAAATATACTCTAATTTTGTCAATTTTGTAATAAGAAAAAAACTTTTCATATGAAAATGGTTTAAAAAAAATTAGGTTACCATATTGAAATTTTCTTAAAATGTGTATTTCAGTACTCCCTTTCACCTCCTGAAAACCCCATTTCAATCCAAGGTTATCGAGCTAAAATATTTAGTGGTACCTCTTAGTGTGAATACACTGTATGTATATTAAAGACCTGCACGGACCGGGCTTTTTAAAATGCAAATAATTTCGGGCCGGGCTTTTTTTGGAATACAATGTTCGGGCCGGGCCGGGCTTTTTCAAAACAATAAAATAGGTGAACCGGGCCGGGATTTTTAATTTCAAACCGGGCCGGGCCGGGCTTTATTTTAAACGAAAAATATCTATAAAATATAAATATGTTTTATAGAAATGTCAAACATAATATAATATAATAGGTAATAATTATACTCGTACATAATATTGTTATTACAAAATAAAATATATTTAATGCAATGCAGCCATGCAGATGCCTGTAGTATGTAGTATATAATAGTAGATATTAGATAGATTGTACATCAAGGGTTTCCCATCGTTTTTCCCACTATTATTGTTAAACCGAAATCCGAATCGATAATCAACGATCAAAGTCAACAAGATTTCAGCTGAATATTTTTTGTCCGTTGGGCGCCTTCCTCGATTTCCTTCAGGTGGACCGCGCAACATAGTGCTGCCGTGCTCTTGCTAGGTGAATGCCACGGTTAAAATTAATTTTTATTACAATGAATAAAAAATAATCTTGGCAATATTATTAGTTGCACTGGTAGTAGCGCGGTTAAAATTTGAATCGCACAGCGATCTACAAACGCGTGCATGGAATCCGACATTCAAACTGACAATAATATATGTACATTTTAGAATTTAACACAAAATTGAGCATAGCTGGTTCAATCTTTGACACTGAATACCCGACCGAAGTCGGGGTTTTTTTAATGAAACTTTTTTGGATCAAGATGGAAAATTTTTGAGATTTTTTTTGTTCGGGCCGGGCGGGTTTAATGATAAATACTCGGGCCGGGCTTTTATTATGAATACACGGGCCGGGCTTTTATTATGAATACACGGGCCGGGCTTTTATTATGAAAACTCAGGCCGGGCTTTATGGAAAATTCTTGGGTTGAGCCGGACCGGGCCGAAAAAATTCGGCCCGTGCGGGTATCTAATGTATATATATTTTATAAATACCTTCTTCTTGTTTCATTTTTTCTACTTCATCTTGACTTAAGAAAGTAAATACTCGTTCTATAATATTAATGTAATTCAGTATAAATTAAATTGTTATTTACAATTTTAAACTATTAAAATTAAAATGACTGACCTGGTTTTGGGCTAGGATTGTGATGTTCTTCCATAGCTTTTTCAAAAAACTTCTTTTTATCACTAACTGAAGCTGCTTTTGTTACATTTTGCTAAAAATTTCAGTTTTTTTAGAAATTATAATATACTATGCATATATATTCTCACATTAATTAAATGTATACATTAAACTATAATAAATACAGCTTTCATAAACTATTCTAGAAGCTTAAGTTATTTTTATTTTATTACTATTTATTATTATTAAGTATAAAATACTGATAAAAACATTTCTACACAGTAAAAAGAAGATCGTACCTCACAGGGATTAACTGCATTGTAATAGGTCAAAAGCGACGGGGTATCATTATAAATTTCCAACCAGTGAGGAGTGGACGGATGTGTGGAATAGTTTAAAGGAGGTGGTTCTAGGGATTGTGTAGTTTCCAGGGATGAGCTACTTTCGACATCTGTGAAGTCTGGAACACAAAACTGCTCAACTGGCAACGTATTCACTTTGGTAACATAAGGCATCATTTCTACTCGAGTAGGTTTTGGTTGATCCACAACAGTTGTACGCAAAGGAGGAGAAACATAAGTAGGAGGGTTATAGGGATATTGGACATCTTGAAAACGTATGTGCTTTGATGGGTGGGAAGTAGAGGATTTGGACATAGATGGCTTTTTAGGAACAGATGGTTTTGAAGGGGATAGGTTAGGCCGTTTCTGAATAACTACCTGTTAATTTTCATGCAAAAAATAATAGCAATGTTAATGTATTTTGGCTGCATTATTTTTCTAAAATCAGTGGTGTAAATAATAATACACTGGGTACCTATTTACACCACTTAATTAATTTTTATATACATGCAAAGTAATTTATGAATATAAAATAAATTCAGTAGTATGTGCTTATTTTATAGCCGGTATATTACTATATTAGACATAATATAAATATATATATAATATAATATATATATATAAAATGCCATAAAATTATATATATATATAAAAAAAAAAAAAAAAAATGTATTTATAAATATATAATAGAAATATAATATTGAAAGAGGTATGGGCAACCATGGAAATTTATTGGGACAAATACAACTTAAGCAATAATAACAAATATAAAAAAAGATTTAAGGATTAACAATTATAATATATAGGTAATATAAATGTAATTTGTTAAGAAAATAATTAAAATGATATAAATTAAATTATATAATTTAATGGTCCGCTTAATATCATAAAATTAATTATGTATTATGTGAATGGAATTACTCACTTGATATTGGTACATTACGTATACTATTTATACAATTTATATTTAAATCTTATAATAACGTTAATATCATGAGAAAATTTCTTATGTCAATAATGCTTAATGAAATGCAATCACAAAATGCTTAAAAATTAAGAACAAGAGAAAAAAAAAATTACAGAGTAAATATTTAATAATTTGTACACATTTGAACTAGATTAGAAAATAATATATAATGAGATTAATTCAGAAAAAATGCCCCTGTATTATGTTTGCGATGTTATAATCCAGTCACAGATTTAATGACACACTGAAAATAACAAATGCAAATTTATATTTACTATTTAACAATTGTAGATAGTTGTATCTATTAAAAATTTTGTAGTTTTCTCGATCTTAACACTTAAATATACAAATAAAAGTAATTAAAAAATATATGATAATTATTTTTATAAATATGTACATTATATCTATCTATTTGTATCTACATTTTACATGCTATGGGAATTATATTTATTTTTAATCAAAATCATTAAAAAAAAAAATACTTCAGTGTAGATGAGAGTATTACATTCTATTTTATTATATACAGATAAAATATAGATAATTACATTTTATAAAATGTAATAATTGTGATAACAATATAATTTAAATTTTAAATTATTGAAAATTTCAATAATTACAGACTAATGAGAAATTAAACTTAAAATGTATTAAGATGATTTAAATGAATTATTATAAATAATATTTACTCAATGATATTAAAATTATAGCTTTTTTTATACCTAGTTACTTATTGATAATATTAAAAAAATTTTTTGTTGAATTTTAAATGAATGAGAGCAATTCATAATTTCTAAAATACAGCAAAATTGTACATTATCATACTTTTTTACTGGTAGATATCTTTATAATGTTGACGTTAAACAAACTGATGGTTGATGGCTTCGTTTACAGCTACTGCTAAGCAATGATAAGCAAATTATATTATAAGTAGCGTTCACACACCAATATTATTAATAAGAAAAATATGGTAAATGCTTCAGGTATATAATAAATAAATTTGTGACACCGGTTTTCTAATGCTGCACGGGTGGGCAGAGCTACCAACTTTCAGTTTGTTTGACGCTAATATTAGTTATAATTTTGCTATATTTTTGAAATTATGAATTACTCTCATTCGTTCAAAATTCAAACCAAAATTTACAAAAGTTTTTCTCAATGTTATCGATAGTAATTCTATATAATAGCTATTTTTAAATATTTAAAAATAAAATTTTGACGATAATTGAAATATTATTTTTTGTCAATCATGTAAAACGGAGGCCGCCATTAGTAATATATTTTATTTAAAAAATATGCAGTAAAATATTCACACACACTATATCAAAAGTTAAGGCTGACTTTTAATTAATTTAATTCACATAGGTACTGTATATTATATATAGAACAATGATACAATGTATTTCAAAACTTTTGAAACACGAGTACATTATAATATTTATTGCAAATTCAAGGCCAAGAGAGTTCTCATATAAGTCATACATGTTTTAATGAATAAACACCATAACAAATTTTGAATTTAAATTATAAATTTCAATAAAAATTTGTTTATATCCTATTAAATTTAAATCAAATAAATGAATTGTATAAATGCATTAATATATATATATATAATTATGTAATGTGTAGGTAATGAAAATAAAAATTTAATTAAGTCAATTTTTAATGGATGACTTAAAATAGTATTATATGTGTATAGCATATAAAAAATGAATATTAACATTATTCAATATGACCGTCATTATTCATACTAATTCAGATGATGTAAATATGTACAAAATAAATTATTTTGGTAAGTATAATTATTATGAAGAATGTCAAAAATAATGAATTTTCATAAAATAGGACATTTATTTAAAAGAGCAACGAGTTTTTATATTATTTTTTTCAATTATTAATATTTTTATTTTATTAACATGACGGAAAAAGTCCAATTTAACAATAAAATGATAATGGTATATAATGCAGACAATAAATGGAAGAATTAAATTTATAATATTGTATTAATAGAAATAACTAATGTACAATTAATTAAAATAGTGAGAAATCAGGATCGATATTCGCAGAACGAGGAAGGCGTACCATGGGGGCATTTAAAAGAAAATTGAATGTTAAGTGAGGAATCTGAAAGGGAGCACAAGAATGAGTGTCACATGAAGGAATAGTTTATAACTGAAAGTAGAGAAGGGGAATCAATTTGATTAGATAAGAGTTTGACTTCAAACTTAACAATAATATAGTACACCAAATAATTACCTACAAATTAACAGTTATAAATAAATTTTTGTATATTTTAATAATATATTTTTTTGATTTTTTTTTTTTTTATACATAGTATAGCTTAAGTTTCATAAGATCGAGTCAAACTTTGAAAATAATAACTATAATAGTAATAAAAAAATAGGCAAGACTCATGCAATATAATTAAAATAAATAAAATAATAATAGGTATAATAAAGATATTACAATGAATATAAGCATTTACTAAATTATAATAAAACTGTTGTTGTTGTAACACAGAAAAAAAAAGTGGTATAATTTAACAAATTGAAACGAATATAAATAATTTTTCAATAATAATTATTAAATCTCAACTTGAATTTTAGATAATTATTTAAGTATATGATCAATTTGGAAACATTAACAAATATAAAATAATATTATGCTACATTAAAGTGGAATTGATTGATTGAATATAAAATTCAATTTTTGTAAATCATAATTTATGAATTTAGGATTAATATAAATTATAAGACACTAACTCCAATGCTCTGTTAAAAATCTAAAAGTAATATCTAGGTACTGAATTAAAATATTTAGGTACATCTTTGCTATTTATTATTAAATTGAAATTATACTTTTAATTGATATTTGTTTTTAATTTTTATTAAGTAATACTATTAGAATATTAGAATATTAAAAATATATCTATCAATAAAAAATAAAAATAAATAACTTAGAAGTTAAACAACTTAAATATATTAATTATGTATAGTGATGTTTATAGCAAAACAATAACAATAATAATGAGTTGAAACAAAATGTACAATTTGTATACAGCAGCAGTGCTTCTAAAAGTAAATAATAAAAAAAATAATAACTTAATAAACTATATTGAATATCATACAACAATAATGTACAATATTATTTTAATTCTTAAAAAAAAAATCAGAATATATTAGGTATAACAATTTTTCATCCAATAGGTATGTATGTTTATAAATAAATAAAATTATATGTAATATGTATATATATTTTGTATATTGATTAAAAATATAAATAGCAGCCAAAATAAGCACATGCTACACGCAATTCAAGTATAGTATAATTTAAAAGCGGTATCTTCACACCACAGAAAACATAAAAAAAATCTACTAAAGCACATGACAGCATCAAGTGTCTTTTCTATATTTTATCATTTGTTCACTTACTTGATCAGCTTGAGGGGCTAAAGTATGTTTACTCATTACAATAGTAGTAGTTTTTTGAATATCACCTGACTTTGGGCCCCCGGGTGATTTAGGCTTTACAGAGTTTGATTCAGAAGAGTTGAGAGTCAACATTTCAGCTGCTCTTACTACATCCAAAACCTAAAAATAATTAATTGGTTAATTTCATAATTAATAACATAAAAACCAATTAATAATTACTTTTTCTTGAGTTGATTTTTCTTTAACTTCATCTAATTCCATATTTTCTAACTCTTCTTTTAATAACTTTTCCTGATTTTCCCATTCAGCCAATTCCTTTTTTATTTCCATTTCTTGTTTAAATACTTCAGAATCTTCATCATCTCGGTCTAAACTAGATACACTTTGAGAAATTGATCTACTATCTCGTCTAAGTTTGCCTTCATTAACCAGCCGTTCAACTTCTGCCTTATCATATCCTTTACATACAATCATGTGTATTTTTTGACCAGCTGTCCGCAAACAATTTACTGCCTCTTGATGAGTAACACCCAACAAGGACACATCATTTACTTCCAAAAGACGCATTCCAACCTAAACATAATAATATTTTATTAAATAGTAATTATTATATTAAAATATAAGTGAGAAAAAAACAAAATTGTAGTCATTACTGAGTATATAAAATATACCTTTAATCGTCCATCTCTCTTAGCTGCTCCACCAGAGTTTATTTTTGATATAAAAACACCTTCATCAGTTTTATCTAGTGGATTTCCTCGATGTCCTCGAAGACCACCCTTGATATGCATGCCAAGTTTTTCATTTGCTTCCCGGACAATAGTTAATTCCTAGTAAATAATTATTAATTATTAATTAATCATTGTTGATTTTATCATCAAATTTTATTAAAAAAATAATTTCTGAGGGTCCTTGTAAAAATGTAAATTATCAATATCTTCCCTTGCATATATCAGCATATTTTTCATAATAAAATACTTATTTAATGATTCACAATTAAAAATTTACAAATTTTTTAATTAATTTTTGTTATAAAAAGTTCTTCAATTGATGCAAAGTACATTAAAAGGGGTTTGCAAATGCCTTAAAATAGTATTAGAAATTAGAAATTTCAATAGTGCAATTATTGCTTATGTAAATTTTAGTATTGGAAATTATTGAAATAAATATATTATACAAATTAATTTTTAAAAAAGTTAATTTAAAACTTCATTTTTAATATTTTGAAAATACATTTTCAAGTAAATTGTTATCATTTATTTTGTGTGACAAATGATATCTTGTGAGACAGAACAATGTTATTATTTATAAAAGGTTACAAAATTTTTCATGTAACATTTATTTACAAAAACCGAATATATGTAAATATGTACATAGCACATTTAATTTTTAACTCTTTCAGTTGACATATGCACATTTTTTTTGAATCACAGACCCTCCTTGGTATTCAGGTAAATAGAATTTTTTTATACAAGTTTTAATATAATATATAAATATAGCCATAGTCTTAAATCCAAAATATACCAAGTTACAGCTATTTAAAAATTGAAAAAAATCTATTTATGTTTTGTAATACGTAAATTAATTAGGTACACAACCATGTGATAGATTAAAAAATTGCCAAAAATAGATTCTATGTGAAATAATCATCTGTTATGGACATACTAATAAGAAACGAATAAAATTATTATTGTTGATAAATAACATATATGAAGGTACATAAAAGCACAGTCCTATCTTTATTAATAATGTTCCAATTATGATTAAAAACAGGTCTGTAGTATTTTTTCACCCCATGTACATGGTCCATGGTCGAAAATTAATTAAACTACATATTATGTTTCAAAATAATTTAAAAGGAAATAATTTTAGTTACTATTTAGTAAAACAAAATGTATATCTTATTAATAAATATAATTTAAAAGTAATATAATTATTGTTATTTTATGACAAGGATTACTTACTACTTTTCATTAACAATTCATATTTTTATAATAAATAATTAATATATTTAAATTATTATATGTATTATATTAAAATAATTTTTTTCATTAATACAAACCAGTGGCCAGGCAAAGTACCTTATTAAGACATTATTTTAATTGAAAATAGGTGGTGGCTCTTTTGATCCTTTGATCAAAAAAGGTTTTTAAAGAAAATTATGTAAATTTTAGCAATTTTTTGGTTGGAAAGAGAGGAGGGGTGGATTTAAAAACATATGTCATGCCTCAACAAAATGTTGAAAAAAAAATGATAAATAGAATTTTGAAGGATTACTTGGAAGTTTTCTGGCAGAGGGTCATGTTGTACTGTTAAAGTGATTTCTTCAGTTGGCTTTAAAAGAGTTAGTACAGCATCTTGATGTGTCATTTTTGTAACATCTTCTTCATTTACTTTTAATAAACGGTCACCCATGCGTAATTTTCCTGAACTTTCAGCTATACCATTACGAACAATCTATAATTTATGAAAAAAAGGAAAATTTAAAATTGTTAGGTACATTAATATAATAATATATAAGTATATATTTAAAAGTAAAATATCAAGTACACACAAAAATTAGTTAAATATTTTTAAATTGTTTAAAATTACATGAGAGATAAAAATTCCATGTTCTTGTATTCCAAATGGTATACATGGATGATCTGTCCCTCCAATGATACTGAAGCCCCAAGAACCGCCTTCTTTAACTAAAGTGACGTTCTAAACAATAAACAAAAATTGACACATAAGTATATGAGTACACAATATCTCTTAGTTATACAAAAGATTACTACTTTTTTATATTAAATTAAAAAGTATTTTTAATATTTTGGTAAATTGACACACAAACATTTGTTTATAAAATAGATTTAGTGACACATAGTTTTATATATCTATGTCAATATACCTACCTGAGTTCTTCCATCTAACCTTCACCGTGCTGGCATGTTTCAAATCAAAACAAATGTTAAATATTTAGGTTTTATAAATATAAAATACTAAGCAGGGAGTTTTGTTTTCAAAATGTAGTATAAAATTAAAATCATGCAATATAACAAGTTAACTTATACATTTTAACATTAATTCAGTTAAAATATGTATTTTAAGAATAAGCAATAATTGTATAATATAACCAATAATAAATTTAAATCTTAAATACCTATATAAAACATTACACCAAAATTGATTCATATTAAATATAATATGAATTATACAATTTATCAATCAATTTAAGGTTTATTTATTTACCAAAGAATTATTTGGTAAATCATACACATTATATACATTTGTATAATAACTTGTATGTATGTTTAATTTTAAATCAAAAGCTTATTAATAACTGGTATATGGGATGTAAAAATGAAAATTTTAATAAAAATCCAAGATAAAACAAGAAGCACAAACACATATAGAATTATAAAGTTGGGTAATACATAATGTATAATAGTCAATTTTATCATTTTCACAACACGCATACTTAAAATTGTTTTTTTACACATAATAAATAAATAAAATAAAATAAAAAATAAATTAAATAAATAAATAAATTTTTACACATAATTATTTACACAAAATCTATACTGGAATTTACTTTTTAAATGTAATAAAGTAAAAAATTAACAATTTAGCAAAATATTAAATTATTATAAGAAAGAAATTACACAGGGTTTCTTTATTAAAATTGAATTTATAAGCTTAACATTTTTAATTTATTAAGTTTTGTATTTCTTTCATAATAAAAAAATTAATTTTTGTAATAATAGTATTAATATTCAAAAGTCAGGCTATTATGATAATTTGTGAGTTATGATGTGGGATTCAAGGCAAATAGATTAATAATTTGAATATGGTATGTATTCCAACCCCTAATATTATATTATACTATATTATTAAAATTGAATTTTAAACATTAATACCTACTATTACTATCAGATTTTGTTTTATTTATTGAAGTTCTTTTACTATATATTTTTAGTAATTCTACAGCAGAGGTTTTTAAACTACAGACCCGCGGGCTACATCGAGACCACGAATAAGTTTACACTAGCCCCTCCAAGGGACGATAAAAAATCTAAACATTTATGCAATATCTTACTACAGCATCATTCATTTTAAATTATTTTGAAATTAATAGAAACAGATTACCTAGATATACCATATTTCATAGTAGTATGAACGTTCGAAGGTATATCCATGATTTTTAAAAAAAATTTTGAGATAAGAATATAATTATTAAAAAACAGTAAAACTTTTCACAGCCAAATAATTCGGCTAGTAAATCATATATTTATCATAGTTATTATGACGTGTTAAAAGTGTAATTTATTTGTATTTTTAATCAAGTAAAACTTGTTTTTGAGTATGTTTAAATAAATATTCAAGTTACACAAAAAATAGTAACATAAAAATTCATGCAAAATTCTAACGTGAATTGATATATAACTCGATATTGACTATTTGGTACTAAATTGTGGTCGGTGGGACAGAAAATCTAAAGTGTGAAAATAAGGTAGAATTTTACAAAATTAAATAGTTTATACTTGAATTTGATTTTAGATAAAATAAATAATGAATTTAACTTAAATACCTTTAAGTATTTTTTTTTAATCATATGAGACCATGTTTTTATTTTCCATCCTGTATACATATGGTAGTACAAAATAATATTATTTTAAATTCTTATAGGTAACTAACAATTCTAAAATTATTTTAAAACCCCAATGACATACTGAAATATGTATATAAATATAAATTCGCTGTGCAAAATATTGAAAATTTGAATATATTGATTATAATTATTCATATAATATACATTTAAATTATTTATTATTTATTACTCCAATTAAATACTATAAAATAAAAATGTTGAGTCTTTTTTATATCTCTGAAATAGAATTTTCTATAAAGTACTTAATTTAATCTAATTCAATCCAAGAGATTAAAACTATTAATTTAGTTAATGTGTATACATTCATATTATTATATTCATGTGTATATATTCATATATGTATACTATCCAAAAATATTAGACCTAACAGCTGCTAATCATCATTGACAGTATACATAGTTATTAATAAATCAGATGCAATTCCGTACACAATGACTGGTAATTTCAAATAGAATAGAATATAAAGATTTTAAAGCAAATTTAATGTTTTTAATAATATCTAGTTCCAGTTTTCTTGGGCTTAAAGCATATATTATAACTATTAGGTATTATTTTATTATATAAATTAAAAATTTTTTTTTTAATGTAATTACAATTAAAAGATTATTGTAATATTTTTAAATAATACAAGTTTATGTAATAAATGTAATACAATAATTGTTTGGTTTAGTTGTTAAATTATATATTATGATAAGGAATTAAATAATACCAATTTATAACATTAAATCTGTATTTTAAGTGATTTCATAAAGATGTATATATGGATGGATATATATATATATATTATTATTATTACATTTATAACATGTAATATTTCCATGCTTAAAATATTGTTTCAATTGGTTAAAAATATATTAAAATTTATAAAATATTTGATATTTAAAAATAATATACATTTATACATTTTGGGTATATATACAATAGAAAATAGCAAATTATGTTCAAATGCAATGATAAAGTTATTATTACAACACACCAGCTAGATTATGAATGGTTAAAAATAAATCACAAAGGGATCATGCTGTTTTAGTAACAAAATAATATATAAAGTTGTATATAAACTCATGTTTGTGTGTCAAAATAAAAATATATAATATATTAAAATTATACATGGGTATTAATAGCAAGTTATAAATTAAAAAACAACATTATTAGCTAAAATTTGTCCCAATGAGTAAAATATTAAATGATACAATTCCATGCAATGTAATTTGATATTATTTATAAAATAAATGATGCAATAAACATTATTTATCTTTAAGCCATACATACAACACACACACACTCACACACATAAATAAACACTACATGCATATTTGTTATAACAATATTTTCCATGCCTTAATAAACTATAACATAGTGGTTGAAAGTAAAATTATATGCCACAACCAAATTAAATATTTAAATAATAATAATGGTAAATGATTCATTATTGATTTACTTACCTCTATAATGACACTTTTAGCCAAATCGTTATCTGTCACCCTAGTCACCACAGTTTCAGTAAATGTACTTTTGGTTATAGTTTCAGTTACACGACCTAAAGTGGTCGGACTATCTTTGAATTCTATTCCATTCAAATGACTAGGTTTTTTGATAGTTAGTGTAGTAACTACAGCTACTGGCTGTTCTTCAACATGATTCTTATTCTTTTGAAAACGTTGCGGAATCATAGCATCAAAATCTTCATTGGTCAACGGCTTAGACTATTACAATAGCGAAACAAGGTACCCCAATAAAATTTATATTAGTAGATGTAAATTTAGATAGAAAAACATGTGCAAAAAAAAAAAAAATCTATAACAAAGTTTGTGTGTCAATTTTGAATCAAGCTTAAACCAATTAAAATAATAAATTTACTTGAACGCATTCAGAATCTGAACTGATAGATGATGATTGAGAAACTAATTTTCTTGGTGCAGGTTTTGGTGGGGTTTGTGGTGGTGCTGGAGGAGGAGTTTTTGGTGACATATATGAACGAGACTTTGTTGATGCAATACTAGGTGAAACAGAAATGTGGGACTCTGATTCCGAATATCGAGCATCAACTACTCGCTCACATACAAGACGTACAAAGCGTTCTAATCCAGTTAACATTGATACTGCTTGATCATGACGAGCACCAGCCACATCAATACCATTTATCTTTATTAATTAATAAACCAAAAATATAATTTTTTAAAGTAAATATAAATTAATAAAATTTAGAATTGTATATACCGATACAACTTGATCTCCAACTTGTAGTTTTCCATCTTTTTCAGCTGCACCTCCTTCTGTAATTCTTGATATAAAAATTGCCTAAAAAATTATAAGTGTTTAAAAAATAAATCTAAAATCTAACATAGTCACTTTTATGGGATTGCTATTAAGTGTAATTTTTAATTATTTCAAAATAATTTTTAGGTATTAAAGTCTATTTATAACTTTTAATGTATTAATACCTCAGTATTTTCCTTAAAAGGAGTACATCCTTTTCCACCAGCTATGCTAAAACCGAGACCATTTTGATCTCTAATTAATGTTGTATATACTAATTGTTTTTTTGTCGAATCCAATTCTTTTAAGGGCTCAGGAGTTTTTCGATTCTAGATGAAAAAAAAAAAAATATATATATATGATAAAAATTAAATTCAATATTTTTTAATATTAAAATCATAAAAGCGGTAAAGTTACCCTATCTAGAGTATGACCATTGGTATGTTCATAATTATTGTGATGTGAAATAACACTTGGTGCTCGACTATTACTCAAACTAGATGATGCTGAATCACCTGGAATATGTATAGCCCAGTCTTTAGGTTGTGGGTTAGTTTCTCTAAGCACTTGAAGTACCAAAAGTGATCCACAAGAACGCAAAACTTCAACAGAAGTATAATGATCAACATCTACTAATGAATGACCATTAGCTGTAAGAACTTTATCTCCAACCTGAATAATAAAATACAATAATATAGTATTTTTTAGTTAATTATTGTAATTTTATAAATGAGTATAAATATTTACTCTTAGTCCAGCTAATTCAGCAGGTCCATCAGGTGTAAGTCTAGATACAAAAATTCCTTCATCATTTCCCTTAAAAGGTGTTGAATTTCGACCACCGGCAATTGATAAACCCAATCCAGCAGATGTTCTTTCAATTCTAACTTCTAATAATTCTTCTTTTCCTATCATTTCACCATCTTTAAAACAAATTAAAGCAAGTAAAGTAAATATCAAATAAATGTTTATTATATAAAAATATACACTCTAATAACACACCACATTTCTTGTAAATTAATATTCTAACACGTTTAGGATATGTTTTATTTTTACTATTTGGCATGCGTTTAACAGTTGACATGAAAATTGATTTCATTTTTATGTTTATAATAAACTAAAACACAATAATAATATATTTACCTAAAACAGTATGATCTACTAATGACTCTGGTGGAGTGGGATATAATACAGCACTTTTATCTTCAGATAAGGAGTTTGACATGTTTTCATTATCATTATCAGCTAATTGTGCTTCCTATAACATTACAAAGAAAAATAAAACAAATACACTTAAGAATAATTAACTTGGTAAAATATCATGTGATAACATCAATATACATATATTTTTTTAATGAAATATTAAATGAAACAGGTAACATGATTTTTGTTTTTAATTGTCATACCTGTTGTTCAATTAAATGAGCATCTATAGTGATTCTTTTATTTTTTAAATGATGAGGGGTATCTCTCCTATGTAATTTCATCGGTCTATTTTGAATATCAGCATCAAAATTGGAAGATGGATGGAAAACTACACTCTTTTCCTTAAACATTTAATTAAATAAGTATAGTCAATTATCAATTATTTTACAACAAAAAGTTATCAATTCAACAAATATTTAGAAGACTTTTTAGGTAGGTAATAAATAAATGAAATATTTTATAAAAAAAAAGATGAAGATCGATATGACAAATATACAATAATAATAATAATATACCTCATAATTTGTTTCTTCTTCTAAAATACTATTTGTTTCTATAATGGATTCTACTTCAGAATATTTGTCAGTTATAATTTCATTTCCATTAGTTTTTTCCTATTAATCAAGTGTATGTAATATTGATTTTATACAATTAAAATTAAAATATATTTTCTTACTGTAGAATCATCTCCTTTTTGACTGTCAGTGAAACTGCTTTCATTACTTCTGGTTTTGCCAAACAATTTTGTTGCTTTTGCTTTCAGCTCTCTGGGATGTGGTGTATTGTGTCGTACAAATGATGTCTGAAAAAAACAACCGCAAATAAAAGTTAAAATATTTAATTAATGGAGATGAACATATTTTTTTTTAAACATGAGTGGGACAAGGTCAGCTATCAATGAATTGTAACTAATGAAGCTAATTGAACCATACATAGATGTACAATGTACATTTAACATAAAAACATACCTACTTCCTAAGAATCATTATTTATATTTTAATCTAAAAATAATATTTAAATAGTAGAGATAAACATGAATAACTTAAATAAAATTAAACTACAGAATTTAATACAATTGATATAAATTAACAAGCTAGGCATAACTAACACATTATATTATTAAAAAATTGGATATTAAACTAACATGAACATATTTAAAACATAAATGTATTAAATTTGAAAACATTACTTTAAACTGGATTGTATACTATAACTATAGAACAAGAAAAGTTTTCCAAAATATGAAAATAATAAATGTTTAAATAAAAACACATTACAAAATATATAATATATTTATAAATAATGAATCTTCAAAATTAGTAATTTAATTTATATTATTTAATATTATAACTATTATACTCTATTTTATGAGAGATTATATTCCATACATATATACTGACTACAGTGAGTGACTTTAATTTTTTTTTTGTTTACCAACCAAAAAAAGTATAACGGTTATGAAATTTCATTAAAAATATTACTATTTAATATAGTAATAAGTGTTAAACTATGAATATAACCTAAATGCCATAATTTACATTTTATTTAGTGTAATTTTTCTATATTGCACCTGCTTGTTATATATGCAGAGAAAATGAATGAGGGCGTAATGTCCTCTTTAAATTGTTTTTTTTACATCAATTAATAATCGTTTATTGCTTAATTAAATTATTCCCAAAAATCTTTTATTGACTTTAAATAATTGTATCTGATTATAAAACGTTCATTTTATAATTCATAATTATTTAAAACTTACATTTGTATTGGGTTCAGTCTTAATGTCACCAGTGAACTGAACAGATGTTGTTCTTGAATTTGCTTTGTTTTCCCATTCATTTTCTTCTGTTTCACTGGCCGGCTCCTCATCTGGTGGCGAGCACAACGTTTGGTCATAGTCACCAGTGATCAAGCCTACAAAGAATGTGCATGCCATGCGCGCAGATGTAGTAAGCATAGAGTGTGCTTAGATTTTCATATAGATATAAGTACGTGTAGATAGTAGCACAACATAGATATTATGAAATAATTTCATAATTTAATAATTATTATAAAACAAATTGTATTTATAAAATTTGCAAATATGAAAATATATCAAATAGAACTACGTGAGAAAGAAATTAAATAAGTAAATACAAATACTATAACTGTTTTAATTAAAAATATTATACTTAAATTTTCTAATTAATTAATTATGATATAAATAGCTAGGTATATAAAAATTGATTTTGTAACGATCTGTACATTTTACTAGTTTATAATAATATGATATTATAATATATATATAACAAAAAAATTATTGCAATAATACATAATTTATTTCTGTAATAGTAATAAGAATAAATTCGTGCAAATTTTCATGCTACTTTCTATTATTTTATATATTTTTTAAAGTAAAAATATTACAAAAACCATACCATTAACTTCTCCTCTAATTTCAAGTTGAGGCAATAAAAAACATGTAAGTACTTGTTCACCGGTTTTTTCATCTTCATCAGTTTGAAAATTGAGCATAGGTTGAGCTTGGTTCTTTGATAACCAAACTGCCTTTAAATTTAGGCTAGCCAAAGAAAATGGCAAATATTGTAAACTAAAATAATATAATGATAATTAAAAATAAATAATTTAACAAAAAAATATTATTATTATTTCATTACTTGTTTCCTGAAACATCTAATACATGCAATTCAACACAATTTCCAACTTCGTTTGGAAGATATTGTAATTTATTATCTCTCAGTGATAGAATACCCAATTGACACAAATTACCTAAAACAATATATTATTAATAAGTATACATGATTGGGGAGTTAAAATGTTCTTAAAATAAAAAAAAACTTATTTGAAATAGTACAACAAAATTTTAACAAATAACTATTAATACTTAAATTAATACAACAAATTGGAAATATATGGCCAATATTACAAAAGTTAAACTAGGTCAAATTCTGGTTTTTGCCCAAATTTAAATTATTTTTATTTTGTATGTCAATTGAAAGAAATCCTGATCAACAAATAATAGAGAAATTGAAAAATCAACAAATAACAATATGTAGGTATCACCAATTTATTTTGAACTTTATTTCAATAATGTCTAATCAAATATTAAATATAAATATTGAACCAATGTAATAACTAAATTTTTAACAACTTGGTCTGGTCCACTAGGCATAGAATTTGTTGATTAACCAATGTCAAGTTTGTGTAATACCAGTTTTATAATATATATATATATATTATAGTTATTTAATTTTGATGTATAAAATCAATTTATTTCAATGTCTTTTAAATTTTAAATTAGATATATTTATAAAAACTTATATACTCGGTTGTATAGAAATATTAACTAAATTATTGAAATTGTTATATTCTAGTTAAATGGCTGAACCATACTTTAAATAGTTTAAATAGATTAATTATTTTATACTTTCAAATAAATATAATATAAGTGATATTATATTTACTTATATATTTCAAGCACAGATAATATGATTATTGGTTTGAAAATATATTCCAAATGAATAGTTCTAAATTATTAAATTATTAAAATAATAATAAAACATGTTGCTTTATATTTTATTGTAACATATTTGTACATATAATTATTTTTGTATTCTATTCTAAATAACCAATAAAATAGCCATGTTAAATTAATTTACCAATTTCAGTTGGTAGACAATGAAGACTGTTTCTATCAACATTAAGATTGGTCAGATTTACAAGTCTACCAATTGTCGTTGGTAATTCAACCAAGAAGTTTTCTGTTAGTATAAGTTCTTGAAGATTTTCACAACTGCAATTAAATGTCGAAATAAGTACAATTAACATTAATTAAAAAAGTATTAAAATATTAGGTTAAGGTAGAACAATTACTATCAAATATTTTTTTATAAAAATTAAATTTATTAATTATAGAAAAGTGAATATAATTAATAATCTAGCTTATGAAGTCTTTTTTTTATATTATTGGATTATTTACAAAATTAAGTTCCTACATTTCATTCAAAATAATATTGACTTAGTATTTAGTTAATATAGATGGTACGGAAACAAATTAAATAAGTCAATAATCATAAATTTATTTTTGTTTTTATTCATATTTTCTACAAAATACATAAAAGAAATAAATACTTCATAAGGTAGTACATAAAGTAGTTTAGTTTAATTTTCCAAAATTAGTGTTTTTGGCTTATTTTATTTTATCTATGCAATATCTAATAAATCTAATAAATAATATTATATAAATATATTATATTTTTATCAAATTAAATAATACAATGATGAGATTACTTACCATCCAATATGATCATTTAACATGGTTAACCTGTTTTGATCTACTTTTAATATCATTAAACGTATAAGTTCACCAATACCATTTGGAAGAATTTCTATTACATTTTGAGATAAATGCAGATCAGTTAAGTTTTCCAGACCTCCAATTTCTTCTGGAATATCTTCTAAACGATTTTCAGAAACATCTAGACAAGCTAATTGTTTAAGATTTCCTATTTCCTAAACAAAAAGATAATAATATTATACATTCAAATGTTAAAAAAATATATGCAAATATAGTATGCGGTCTACATGTATGAAGAATGAGTATATACATTATAATAAAATATACCACAAATAATATATTTTGACTAAGGAAACAAACGCACTAGTATTATTAATAGTATAATAGTAATATTATATAATTTATCATTATAGTTTCTGGATTTATTTAATTTTAATTTTCAAGTATTACATTGTTACTATTAGAAAATTCTATTATATTTTTAAATATAAAAATACTATTAGTTTTTAAATACACCTACTAATTGTATTGATATTTTGAATATACCTACTATTTAATTTAAATCCCACATTATTAGAAACTAGTAGACTGTATACTATATTAGTACAAAATAATTTGTATAAACTATAATTACTGCAGGTAAGTGTTGTAAATGGTTATGGTCTAGCCAAAGTTCTTGGAGAACTGGAAGATTACCAATGTGATGTGGCTAAAATGTTAACGAAATAATTAGTATGAAATTTGAATAATGGGTTTAGTTTAATAAATGTAGGAATATAATAATTAATGGATTTACTCACCAGATGATCAATTTCATTATCACCCAAATCTAATCGTTCTAGACGTGTCAATTGTGATAAAGATAATGGTAAAGATGTTAAAAGATTCTCTCGTAGCTCTAACGATTTCAAATTTGTTAGCCTTGAAAGTAAAATTCAATTATATACATTAATTTAGATAAAAATACAATAATTGATTACTCAAATATAGTTAATTATAGGTATTATAATTTCCAGCAAAAAAATATTCTGTTTAACTTTAATAAATAATTTATTATAAATTATTGATTTCACAATTATTAGTAAGTTAAATACAAGTAACTTACAGGCCAAAATCTGCAGGTAAATTACTTAATGACATATCATTAAGTCCTAAAGTAGTGAGATTATGTAGTTGTGAGAATCCAGATGGTAATCTAAAATGAAAATGAATTAGTTGATAGTACCTATATTACCCAAGTACTACACTTACTTAGGTATAGGATTACTACTGAAGTCAGCAACTTGCAGTAATCTAAGACTTCTAATTTCATCTGGTATATCAGGTATATCTAAAAACAACAAAAAAAAAATTAACACATAATATAAACAATTTAACAAATTTTTAGTGGGTTGGTTTAGTGCTGAATAGCCAAAACATTTTGGTGGAAATTTTGGTTGTTTACAAATTTTACTGTGGATTCATGATAATTATCAGTATAAGTTACATGGAAAGATAAAGAAGAGTGTGACCGGTAGGATTATTTTTATTTTAAGCTGATATTTAATGTTGTTTTGGCAGAAAACTGTTATGTCCAGATGGAAATATGTAGTATGGATAATATAGGTAGGTATGTAATTAAATACCAAATATTATTTTGTTTTATTTATGTATTGTTTAAAAATAAATTGCAAGTAAAATGTATAGAATTTAGACTAAATACATTTTAAACATATAGGTATAGTGTAATACTGTAATATAATATTTATATACAGAAAAATTCTTTTAATTTCACAGTTAACACAATCAACATTTGCGTTTAGGAATATTTATTTTAAATAATTATAATACTATATTTTAGATTCTGAGTGTAGGGAGGAAGGAAGCTTTTGATCTTATAATGATATTTATTTTTTATTAGGAGTCGAGTATGAGTTTGAGTGATTATGCTATCGATAAAAAATTGGTTCTAGATGGTGCTTTTGAGAGGTAATTTTTTGATTTTTCCAGTAATTTATTAAACTTAAGAAAAACTTTACGGTATATATACAGAATACAGTTTTGTACAAATTCAAGGAAAAATAAAAGATAAAATACTTATACATATCATATTTAAACAGGATATACATTCTTATACAGAGTACCAACTTATTTCATTTGAGAAGGAAGGGGGCAAGTGGGTTTCAATTTTTATTCAACGTCAAAAATAATAATAAAATAAAATATTAATTTATTCATGATGTATTTAAAGAGAAATAGAAATTAAAATCCTGAATGAAGCCGGGTAAGACAGCTAGTATATTATATTTAAAATACATTTAAAAAAGAGGTTTTTTAATAGCAAATTATTAATTCTATAAATGGTTTTTTTAAAGGTCTTTTTTTATTCCCTACTCCCCCAAAACAAAAACAAATTACAAGGCTCAGTATTATATTTATAGATTATATGTTATGCAATGAATTTATCATTACTTTTAAATCTAAAATAATACTAAAAAAACATTATCCTGTTAGAAGATCGAAGGGACAATGGACTAACTTCTTGCCTCAATATAATAATAGCTTCCTGGCCTTATAATATTTTACTTTCTCAACAAATCGAGATTGTAATGGAATTGACAAAAGAATTGTCTGAAAATGAAATATTGAAGCAATTACTTATTACTTTTTTATTAACTTTATAAATTATTAGTTGTTGTTTTCTTTTAATTTAGATAAGTTGATGTAATATAAAAGAATGAGGAATAATATATTTTAGCCTCTTGCACTACAAATAACCTCTTCTAAAATTTGATAATAGATAAATGAATAAAATGTTTGTTGATTGTTAAGTATTTAATTTATATATATCAATATTTCCAGAAAAAATATTCTGTATCCAAAATAGAAGCTAAATAATATACAGGTTTCTATTTACAAATCTAAAATAAAAATTTTATTTTTTTTTTAAATGATATGTACCTATTTACTGATAATAAATTATAATTATTTTAAATTGTGCGATTTCACATCTGGGGTACATGTAACATAGAAATAAAATGTATTTTTTTAAACTTATAATATATTAATACATCTATTATGTTTATGTAAAAGTAACTACTCTGTAGGGGATAAAATATTATTACCATGTAGTTCAAAATAAATATATATTATTTACCTATAACCAGTGGTGTAGTGGAGGGTATACGGCGTATAACGCTGAAATTCTAATACGTGTATAGGAAGGAAATAAAACGAATACGCAGGTATACACGATCGTATCCCCTAATAAAATATTACTTTATTCAAATAAATAATCAGTAATAATTTTACTGTATTTTTTAAAATTATTTGTTTGTGATTATAATTTTTAAACACTAAATTAATTTTAATTAGAAAAACTGATGAGTATAGTAAAATAACTAATCAAGTTTAAAACAAAGTATTAATAAGTATCCAGTCGTACCTAGATTTTTAGGCTTAAAATCTATGACGTCACGAAATTATAACAAGCGTTACGCTTTTTTTTTTTTATACGATTTGATACTTTTCGATAAATAACAAAATTCAACCTTGAAAATCTAGTAAAGGCGAATTCACTATAGAGCTTTTAGCGCGGTTCCATTTAAACTGTTTACTATTTTCACCAGTTTTTTTTTTTATCAATGTTTTAATTTTCTTGTCTAATTAATTAACGCTGCCATGTTACACGCTAAAAGCTCTAGTATGAATCTCCCAATTACACCACTGCCTATAGCCTATAGGTATAGTGAACTTTAAATATAAAACAAACAAAAAAAGTATAAAACGATAATTTGGTGAAATATAAATAAATTAATTTTTATTAAAATTAAAATTTTAGTAATTAAATATTATAACTTAACATTACTACAAATAAAATAATAAAATTGTAAAAACATGTTTTAACATAATAATGGATGTATAAACAAATAAAATATAAAATAATGCAGTCTATAAAAATATTAGATATTATTAGTTTTATTATATTATCAATGAAGAAATTGTTTAAAATTCTAGGATGATAAAAATAAGTACATAATATGGTCCTATATACCTATAGGTATATCCAAATAAATGATATATGTTTTTATAATATATAAAATTTATATTACAATGTATTTAAATTATATTTATATGTCAATACTTCTATTTCCTAATTTTGGAACTTTTTTATTTTACTGGTTCATCTGATTAAAAAAAATTGTTGAGACCTATATAGATGTATTTATGACACTGAAAATGATGGGGCAATCAGAATTTGGTGGTTGGATTTAGTTTAGTTTTAGCGATTTGTTCATTATTATTTTCTAAAACGATATATTTTACGTTGCGTTTTCGTATTAAAAAAAAGTTGTTATGCGACTATTTTACTTTTTTTTTATTCATATTTGTACATGCATACGAACTTGCACAAAAAGTCACATGCACTCGGACAGTTAAATTCAAAAATATCCCCAGATCTGCTGTGAAAAACCTTGTCGGTAAATAACAAGACAAAGTAAATGCACTTATGGACCGTTTGCTTGCTACACTCACTCGGACTGTTTAAATCGAATATATGCCCAGATTTTGTGAGGTATGAAAAACCATATTGGAGAAAAGAATTTTTTTCATACGTAAAACATGTCGTTTTAGATAATACTAATAAACTTAATTTATATCCCTGTAACTTTGAAATTAAATCTAAATATACCATAATTTTCAGAATCAAAATAGAAACTACATCCCAAATTTGAAATTAAATAGAAAAAAGGAAAATAAAAAATCAAAGCAATTCAAACACGGTAAAGTATAAATATATAAAGCTATTTTTAGTTCAAACCATATGCCGGAGACTATAGTGATTATAAATAAATAATACAATTTCGAATATGAACGAACACGATAGTGAATGGCACTAAAATGTCTGATGATGCCAAACAATAATAAGATTCTATTTTATACATTATTTGCTAACAACATTATTATACAGGTAAAATAAGGTTATTAACCTTCTAGCTGGAGCCTACTACATAGTACATAATAACTAAAACCAGTTCTCGGCCACATGACAAGGATGAGTGAAGTATATTGCTGGATATATAATAGTTTGTCTGCTTGAATTGAATCGAATCAAATGAATCATCCAGAAGATATTGATTGTTATTATTATTTAATTTTACAACTCAATTTTTAAATAGCTTGTTGAAAATAAAAGAGAATACTTTATAATTAGTATTTTCTTATTGAATTGAAAATTATGATACACACTGAAAACAAATTTTTATATTTTATTAATAAAATATAATATTAATATTGATAAAAAAAATTCATTATTTGAACAGTCGGAGACGTAATGGAAAAAATTAACATTTTTCATAACCAAACAGTAATAATTTATTCTAATATTTAATTATTATTATTAGGTAATTATTTTATTGATTTTAATGAAGGTTATTACCGTGGGTAAACCGCTATGGCGATATGATAACCAGAGTACAAAATGTTGATAATCATTGATATTCACTGATAAATAAAACTTCTTTATTACCAAAGTACCAAAATTATATTAATTTTTTAGTTATTTTATACTAATTAAACTAATATAGGTACTATTAAGATAATAAGCATTTGAGACTAAATTTAAATAATTTGCAAAATACTGTAAAAGTATTTTAAGATACATTTTTTACACGATAATGATTTTTTATTTGAAGAATAAATTATTTAAATATCTACCTATTTATTAAATATTATAAATTAGGTTACAATGTCATCCGAGATGTTATATAAATTTATTGTTTTGTTAATTTCATCAATTTTTTTTATTTTAAAGCGTGATTAAAAATGCTATTATGTTATTTATTTACCATTTGTTTACAGGTATAAAGTAAATAAAAAATCTATTAAAATTTTATTTTAAACGACGTTTGAAGTTTTTACCTTAAATAATTCCTTTAAGCATCATAGATTGTTGTTCTCTACCTATTAAATATATACATATATACACAATAGGTGTAAATATGTAATGTGTTAAATATAATATACACTTCCCTATTAATTGATTAGGTAATCCTTTTATTTTAAGAGCATTTTTAAAATGTAAATAAAATACATAAGCATTTATGTTCAAAAGTTTTAGAAATTTTGAAGTTTCAATAAATTGTATTTAAAGAGTGCTTTTCTTCAAAGATATTCGAATACAAATACTAGAAACTGAAATTTTTCAATATTAAAATAACTATATTATAGGTAGATATTATCATAATACTTATAGAAAAATAAAAAGTATTTGCTGGAGTATTTAAAATATAGTTAAAAACGATTTTTTTTAAACTATTTGGAATAAATTTGATTAAAAGTACTTGCAATTTTAATTTAATATTTGAAAAGTTACCTAAAAAGACGGCAATTGACAATTATTTACCTACAATATTATTAATTATTATGCATTTTTCATAATTTAACTATAATTGATAATCGTAGTAATATCACGATAATCAGTAATGTGGTTTACAAAATTTATATTAGTGGTTTACCCCTAGGTTATTACAGTTATTGTTATAATAATGGCTATTGGGGGATATCCGTGATAAATGCAATGGCTCAAAAGATGTATACATTGCAGGTAGCTTTAAATATATGGCGCAATTGACGAACACCGTCCGCCAGTTAGGTTACCTAACCACAACAGGTAGACCAAAAACGACCTATCGATTATACCGACCAGTATCATTTTACCCGCTACAGATATACCAAAAAAAGATCTGTTCGATTCCGCCACCACACTTTCATATATAGAAATGACTGTCACCCAGACACGCCTAAAGAGTGTAGTAGTATATGTATACAGAACGATTTAAATATTAGCGGGTAAAATAAACCGGTAAGTTTATGGTGTTGTAATGTTTCTAACAATTTCGTGTGCATATTTTATTTCTTTATTAAAACTCCTTTTACACCACCACCCACAAGGTCGTAACCAACCGTGAACTTTTGGCAATTTTGTAACGAAAATCGTTCACAATATATTTAATACCCAGGTATATATTTGCTCATTCGGACTACCATGTCGAGTAAGTAATACCGCAAATTAAACACGGTTTAGGTGTAAGAAAACATTTAATATTAATAAATAGCAATTTTGAACAAAATATTGTACGCAATTGTGTTACCTGTTGCGATAAAATTGGTACCGACTGACGGTGTTTGTCAATTGCGCCAAATATTTAAGACTACCTCCTCCAATGTATACATCATCTTTTGCGCTGGTGCATTTATTACGGATCAAAAAGGTATACTTCAAAATTACGCTAGTAAAATATCAAGTATACCCTACGGCTATTTATGCTACGGCGTGGTGGAGCGGCGAAACATGTAAACGAAAACATAATTGCGTGTTATCAACGTATCAACGATCTTATGTGTTATATTCTGTGGTTGAAAATAATACGTATATGAACTTGAAAGCAGTGGAGGTTTTAGTTAGGGGGCAAGGGGCCATACCCCCTAGTCTTAAATTTTTTTTTGTATAATATACATTAATTTTATAATAAAATATTTAGTGGTTATCTGTCATCTAATTTTGCACCCCCTACCCCCAAAAAAAAAAAATAAAAAAAATAAAAATAAATGCTAGAGCCTCCACTGCTTGAAAATATATTATTTTTGTGATTTGGGTTTATAACAATTTATAGGATAAATGATTTAAGTGTATTTTAATATAATATAATATAATATATGTATTTACTACACTTCACACACAAAGTACAAAAACAGAGTAGAATTAAGATTAATATTAATAAAAATCTAAATATTCCTTAATATCGACCGGTGCAATTTACATAAATTACCCCTGGCAGAAATACTCTTTTTTTACATAGCAAAAAAGGTCTGACGGAATCAGAATCAATGAAACCGGCTATTGGTGCATAAAATATTTATATTTATAAAAAAATTGATTTTAGAACATTTTAGAAGATTTTCTAGCCCCGACCTTAAATTTGAAAAACCATTAATTTTTAAATAGCATAATAATATAATTTATTTTTTAGATTCTGAACGGAAGGAGGCTTAGTGGTTTTACAATGATATAAAATGATTATTTATATTTTTTAGAAACAAATTTTTGACCAGAAGAATTAATCCATTCGTTACGTGCAGTGTACTCGTTATTTCCAGGTAGCAAATTTCATTAGGATGACATTTTGAAGAGGTCATTTTTCAATTTTTAAAACTGTTTATTTCACTGACTTTCAGGAATTTATTTTTACATGTTACTCCAAACATTAAACAATTCTAAAAATAACTTTCTTAGTACTTTTCGTTTACCATTTATGATCAATTTCTGATAGATGGGCTCTATTGATGTTCCTATAAAAAATATGTATACAAGCTATACCAAAATAAAGCATAATTCAAATATATACACGTATTAAATCACAGCTATAAAATATAAGTGTATTTTCGGCCAAAAACAACTTAAAACCACTATTACATTTTTTTTTTAAATTGATGACGTCAATATACTACTAGATATAAACTCTGTAAACATTTCAAATTTCTAGAATCATTATTTTCAAAATGACGAGGAAATAACCATTATCAATTTTGACGAATGCGTTTTTCTACCATTTTTTCTACTTTACGCGTTAAAAATTAAATCCAACTAAAAAAAAGTACCAACTAGATGACATTTGTTACCGGAAAATGGGTAATAAAAACATGGTAATTGGACCAATTTTTTGAAGAAAAAAAAATTATTGTATAAAAAACTAAGAGAACCCTTAGTGTGCTCAGAATTTATTAACACATATTGGTTTTGAACTATCTATAGAGATAAGAACACTAATAAAATATTATATTATTATCTTTTATCACGTCAGTAGGTAGTAAGGTACACAAAGGTAGTAAGGTAGGACACAAACAGGCGAGCGACTACAGGTATCTTTTTCTATACGAGTAACGATAACGGTGCCGGTACTGGATTACGGCAACTGGCCAGCAGAAAATTGCTACATCATAGTGAAATACATTTTAAAACAGGGAACACACGAAAGATTTTTTATATTATATAATATTATGTATCTATATGATGTATTAATGGGATTTAATGGCTGGAAAGATCTTCGTGAGTTTCCATGCGTTTCTACAGACCTACCGTCTAGACCCAATGTACACAGATCAGTCAGTAACCTAACCTAACCTGATTGCTATAATATGGAGTAAACGGATTTTGTTGATAGCAAATTGGTGTTATTTTCCTTTATTTTTGGAATTTTACAACTGGAAATTTTTGAAAAATTACCACCTCTAGTATTAATCCCGATGCATTTATATCGGAAAGATCAAGACCCGAAAAAACTTCTACACAGCATTTCTTTTTATCCCAAAAAAATAAAATGACACACACGCCTGACGTCCACACACACAAAAAATTGCCTTTCTGGGTCACGAGTATACGCTACACTACAGTTCGACCCTGAAAACAGTATTCACGTTATTATGAATAATATACACGTAAATGTACACATTTTTGTGTATAAATTACGAGTTTATGGTGCCATTATAATATATAATACAATATTTATAATTATTTTAAACCGTAAGTGACACTAACAATGATTATACGACAGTCGAAAATATCAAATTATTATCTGTTATGTAGTCACGTTTATTTTTTAATAATAACTACGATTATTTGTATTTCATATTTTATGTAGATGCAAAAACATAATTAAGTTTAGTGCAAACAGTTTAGTTTATAAAATATAAAGGGCAAATGACCTGAAGAGTGAAGCACTACATGTTTTACTGTTTAAGCCTATATACGTACTAGTTGTTTATGACTAGGATGTATGCATGGATTCACACGAGAACGATGGGAGGAAACATTCTAATAGTTTACATACATATGAATGGAATAAAATAAAAATTTAAAACATACAACGAATGTTTTTTTTGCATTGAATTTTGTTATTACTACAATTGTATTTATCATAGCAGTAATATATTTTGACCTATTATAATCTTTTAATAAGCTTTATTGCCTTAAAAAAGACAATATTCAAGAATAAAGCATTGATTTTAATTTAAATAAAATTAGTAGTCAGTGCCGCGATAGTATATTTGTTTGTTCGGTATATTAGGTATGTCTCCCTGCACAACAAATAATGTAACCTATATACGTAGGTCGTAGGTATACTTTCAAGATTGTCGTTGCCACTATCAAATTATTAGTTTCGGTTATCCGAAAATTGAAAAAAATTAAAAATAAGAGTGTAACAATAAAGATATACATATATATATATATATATGTGTTGTATATAATATATGTACAAACAACAAACTGTATGAAATATCATATTATGTCCATGACCACACCACATGCATTAAATCTATTACAATCTCTCTCTATTTTGATTATGGTAATACATTTTAACAAATATTTCATATAATTATTATTTAAATACCTACTACCTATTTCAATTTATCTGCATTTTAAAATGTCTGATTAACATTTAAAGAATGTCAGCGCCGCCACTTTTTAAGGATTCTAAATAGGCAATTTTTAGAAAAATGAAAAATGTTTATATGAATTTAAAAAAATGAATAGTTAAGTAATATTGTTACTATATAATTTTTTATTTTTATTGTTTTTCATGAATTTATACAATTTTATTGAAAATATTACTTTTGCATTTTTCATTTATAACAATTCAAAAACATCGTAGCGAAATATGAAACAAAAAATAAATGATTAAGAACAACATTATCTAACACTATACAGCCGTTTTGTAATATGTGCATTTAAATTTTAAACACAAAAGGCAGTAGATAATAATTTTGATATATATAATTTATTATTCGTTTCATATTTCAAAGATGTTTGTAAGTTGTTAAAAAATGAGAAATACTAACGTGAATTTTTCATTGAAAATAGTTTACGACGATATTTAATGTGTTAAACACCTCAACTGATAACATTTATTGTTGGGACCCAATTATACTTGAATGAGTCTTTTTTCAATTATAAATTATTGCAGTTGACCTGTTTAGGAGCTAATTCGGTAATCCTAATACATTATCATAAATCACAATATATCAGTCTACTGTGGTCATCTCCTCTAGTTAAAAGTTAAATTTAGTATTTATTAAGTGCATTATACAAATATACATTTTATGAAGTAAACAATTTTCTGTATTTTTATCGATTAGTTTTTAATACATTTATTTTTGTTTAAATTACCAATACTTTTTTACTTTTAATTATTAATAATTCTTTTAAAAATCATTCAATAAAAATATGTTTTACTTTGTAAAATGTATGCCATAATGGGTTCATTTAATTTAAACACAACTACTTATAATAATTATTAGGTATAACTACTAAATAACTGAGGAATGTAATATATGAATTCTGTTTTTCCGTCTTATCTAAGTTTATTTCTATCAGCTATTTACATTAAAGTACTTAAATACACATTTGAATTTAAAAAAAAATTATATTTAAATTTAATATTAATAAAAATGTAGTAAATTTTAATTTTTAACCCTTTTGATGCTGGTGTGCCAAAAATTCAGCTAATCCAAGTCGAATAGTGATCAAATTACAAAATTGTTTTTTTAAAGGTAAATGTTTTATTTATATTATATTTTATTTATTATTATTATTTATTTTATTTATTTATATTATATATTATGTAGGTCAGCAGTGTTAGTGTTTTATGTATTACTTGATCACCAAATACAATTATTTTTTCGTCCTTTTGTCATATGACAATTTTAAATATTAAATAAAATTTGAAAACACTTTAAATAAATGTGTAGGTACATTGATAGTAGTCGTTAAATCATTGGATGAAATTAATAATTTCAGTAAACCGGGCTTCCCTATCGAGATGGACGAATATAGCAAATTACTACATCAACTTCAAAATACGTTATAGCTGATAAACACGATTAAAAATCGCTAGCAAGTTTATAAACATATTGTTTTTATTTATACTAGATATGTATATTTCGCGATTAGTTGTCAAAAAAGGGTCTGGTACTCAGTCGTACAAATGAGTAATGATCAATACTGAACTAATAAAGTGATAGAATAAACCGAAAAGGTTAACTAAAAGAGAACGATTTTAACAAGTGTACAGAAAAAATAATACCATGTATAGTAATGCCTCTACAGAGCACGTGTATAATACTCACGAGCGGAAACTAAATTATAAGAATATAATTATTTGATATAGTCTGCAGACGGAGAAACTCAAAATAAACTGATTACCGATGCAAATTGCCCATCAATAACTTATAAAAGACATATCGATTCCACCAGTGCAATTCTACCGCAACAAGTACCTAAACTGAAAACGACCTATCAAAATTTTTCATCCGTACCACACAATATATCCAAACACCGATAAAGCGCAATTGCGTATGGTTTTTATGCAATATTGTTATTTATTAATTAGATTTTTACCTATACCTAAACCGTATTTAATTTGCAATATTACTAACTCGACATGGTGGTCAGAGTGTACGAATATATATCTGGGTATTAATATATTGTGGACAATTATCGATACAAAATTGCTAAACTTTCACGTTAAGTTACGAACTTGTGAGTTGTGGGTCATGTAAACAGAGCTGTCCCTAGGGATTTGTTTTTGGAGGGGAGGGGGTGTCTCACCCCAACTTTTGAAAGCAAAATCAAGTTTAGTCGGCAAATAGTAAAAAAAGTCGATAGTCTTTTTTTTTTTTGCTTATTCACGTTTTGAATAGTATTTTGGAATTTTGTTGGAAAATTATGTAAAAATGAAGTATTTTTCGGAATTTTAAGTTGGCAAACTATAGATTATTAGGATTTTAGCCGAAAAAATTTATGACCTATGATTATTTTATGTTTTAAAGAGAAGTATTATATTATTTTTTCATATTTTCACCCCTCCACCCCAAAAAAAATCTTTCTTTGGAACGGTCCTGCGTGTAAAAAGAGTTTGATAAAGAAATAAAATGCACCCAAAATTGTTACAAACGTTACGACACCATAAATTTACCGGTAATATTTAACTTATTCTGTGTACATATACTAGACTCTCTTGGCATGTCTAGATAGCAGTTATTTCTATACGAAAGCGTGGTGGCTGAATCGACAGATAGTTTTTGGTCTACCAAGTACCAGTAGTAGACAAAACGATACTGGCGGAATCGATATATCCTCACTAGTCGATACAATGCACATTGCATCTACACAATATTCACAATTTTGTAATTTTTTTTGGCTTCAAAATTAATGGGCAGCAAAATGCGTTTAATTTGAGAATCTGCTAGGGTACTCATAGAAACATATGACTGAAGACGTATGTTTTGAACTTTGAAGCATGATGTGTGTTGAAGTAATTAGATTTTTAAGGAAAATACGATTGAAAAGTAAAAACCTCCTCTTTCTTGTTCACACCCCGTGTGCACATACATTGTTGCAGTTTACCGACCTTACGGTGCGATGTTACCCGATATTTTACCAGTCGTAACCGGACATGGAACCGGACGTAGGTAGATAATATAATAATAGAACAAAAATATTGTGCACGTCTCTGTGCACTCTGCAGTAATAAAATATCGTATAGGCATTATATCGCAGCACTGCATAGCACAATGGTCCACTAATATCGAGTCGGTTAGGTTAACCTAACATAACCTAATAAATAAATCCAATTTAAAACAATTGAAACCATTTTATCGGTATAGAACATATTATATATGGATACAGTATTATATACTGCAACAGGTGTTAATTAAAGCTGTTAATAATATGTCAAATGTCATCAATATAATAGTCATTCAAAAAATTGCATCTGCATATTGTTTTATTTTTATACTTTTTATGGCTTCCAAACCAAGTTCACTCCATAGTCATGCAACAGATAACACTCGAAAGTACTCAAAATATTTAACGAAGTAATTTATTAAAAAGTGCACGAAACTTTTTCAGATAGTCCATGATGATTATTTCGTGAATCCAAAAATAGTTCTTCAACAAATTTAATTTAGCGGGCGTAGCCCAATTCTCCAAAAAATTACCTTTCCCTTTTTGCTCACGTTTCCACAATCAAGATTTTGTGAAGCACTAAATTTTAATTAAAAATGTAATTTAATGATAAATGATTGTATAAAACTAAACTATAAGTAAGTATATATAAAAAATGACTATTTAAAAATTTGAAAATATGGATCTAGGTACATCTACGTCAATACTAATTTTAACTATGCATGCTCCTTAAAATCTTGATTGTGAAAACGTGGACAAAATAGTGATATTTATGGGTGAACACGGAAAATTATTTTATCGTCTTTGGGTGACCAACTTTAGCATTAGTTAAAGTGAAACCTACAGCCAATGAAATATTTCGAGCACGTTTTATTTAATGCCATAATTTTACTATCTTATTATTGATCTTCCGAGCAAAAATAAACATAAGCAAAATAGATAACCTGATTATATTTGCGTGATTTGGGGTTCAGAGTTTACCAGTTTACCACCACACCCACCGATATTTAAACAACTTGAAAAAAAAAACGATATGTTAAAATAATTATTAAAATTAAATAAATGTAATGTAAAAAATAAAAATATAATATGATATATGAGAAATTAAAATGCGGGTCAGTAGGGGTGGAAGCACTTCACTCGTTGGATGGTAGATATATTGAATTTGAAAGCAATGATAAATCATTTTTTTCGATAAAAGGATTCTGAGTGAAGGTTCGGTGTATATAACATGAGTGTTATTATCAGTAATAACTGAAAACTATTTTATGATAAAAAATTTAAAATTTAAAATTAATATTAATAGCCCAAAATTAGGAAAAAAAAATTAATATTGTTTTTACGTTGATTTTGTACTTATATACGTTTTTGGTGAAAACTTTAAGTCTATAGACCCATTTTCCCCCTGATATTCGAGCACACACACACACACATATATATATATATCATACTGATATAATAAATGTCAAGAAATTGAAATGGCTATTAAAAAACTTGTGTGTATCAATTTTTTAAATATAGCTAAAAAACGACGTACTCTTAACATTGAATACAATTTTCAAATCATGAAACATAAAATTAACTCTTATAATATGACAAAAATAATTGAATACTTAAAATTTCCATAAATAACCCAAAAGAATTGGAAGAAAAATGTCGAAAATGTTTACGTGAATATTGCATTTAAATACATGTGAAAATATCAAGAATTTATGAAATTATGACTTTTATTTAAGGAATTACAACGAAAAAATCATATTTGACTTTAACAAAATCGTGCTTTTACTGTTTTCCTTAATTTTTTGGTTGTTTTTCTTACGCGATTAACGAAAAACTTAAAAGTATATATTACATACATTTAATATACATAAAAGTATTTTCGCTATAAAAAGTAGTTTTTCTTTACGCTTAAGAAAACTACTGGGAAAATTTAAAAATGACCACTCTAAAGTACCAACTACAGTAGTTGCACGCTTAAGAAAGAGCCTTGTCAAATCGGCTGCGACCGGTTTCCACCCTACTAACACACCATAATCAAACCACGCTTCGTTGGCGTACTGAGCGGGATTATTTATTGACCATTATTGATTATAAATTACAAATAGTTTAATAAATTGCTAATTTAGCAATTTATAATCAATGCTATTATCTATGATTGTCATACACGTATACAGTCAGGAAATTCGCTAGACTAAACCGGTTTAGATTTCCCATTAAAAAGTAAACCGGTGTACTTTTAAGAAATTCGCTGGACTAAACTGGTTAAAAATTGAGACACACCAGTTTACTTTTTTTCAACCGCTGTAGCGAGGTGGTCGAAAAATACCGATCCCGATCTGTCCCCACCGTAAACCTGATTATCCCTTAATTATTTGTTATCACTTCATGTTATCAATTTTTACATTAAAACAAATTTATTTTTTGTAACATTTAATTTACTAAAATGTATATATACTTACTTTTTCGAATAGAAATCGATTATATTGTATGATTAATGATATCAGTGACAAAACGATTTTTAGTAAGAATAGAATTTTTTAACATGGCAATTTTAATGTTATTATCCATTTTTATTTTTATTTAAAACAAATTTAAAACGTACAATTTTTTAAATTGAACTGTCAATAATATGATAAACAGAATCAATGTTGTGTAATAACTAATAACTGATAATAAGAATTATGGAGGGGGTAAACCGATTATTGCAACGAATTTCTAACTAAACCGGTGTATCTATACACTGAACCAAAATCATTAATCGGGATCGGTAAAGCCAACCGGTTTAAGCTTGCGAATTTCTTGATAATACCGCGTTATTTTGGTTAACGCTGTATAATTAAAACCTGTGAGTGATGGACGATTTTTTGTCCGACGCCGAGGCTCTTTGCTACCGGAATATAGGACTGTATGTAGAGATTGAAGCACTCCTAATAGATTTTTTGGGTACAAATATAAAAAAAAAAAACAAAACATTTCTCGCTTCACTCAGAATCTAAAAATATACATAAAATTCTCCAAACTTTTTTCCACTTGATTTATTCCACATATAGAAATAGATGCAACGTTAATGATCAGTATTGTATATTATACTAGATATAATAAATCATAACATAAATCCCATTGTATAAGTGTTCCCATTCAATTCATCTGTGGCCTTGGCGACCTTTACATTTTTAAATTTGTAGGAATTATTAAAATTGACAAATTGTGTTGCCTAAATACTTGTGTTTTAATAAACACTACAATTACTACTTTAAGTATAATAATAATTATTGTACCAATACATAGTCCACGAAATATTACCTAAATAATAATATATTATAATATGTATGTTATAATTAGGGCTTGGATTTTGATGCAATGTCATTTTTTTTAGGTTTTTTAAAACTTAGCTCCATAACTGGTAAATGTAAAATGTCTCTTAGATAATACTGATTATATTTTAATGTAAATTTATTTTGCTTTTCTTGACAAAAACTTTTTAGAGTATTTTGCACAAAATTTTAATTTTCTCATAGAAATATTAAATGTAAAATATTGGTTATTTTATAAATTATTAATATATTTCAAAATCATTTTTTCTATAAAATCCCGTTTTAAAAAATTTTAAATTAAAAAGTCAGAAGATCTACCTAAATATTAATATTCAAAATTCATTTTTTACTTTATTTTATTTAAATATCTTTTTTTATGAATCCATGGCATTTAAGTCATACTAGATTACATTAATTAGAACTAATTTACTACAAACGCATACCAATGTTTCAAAATAATATAAAAAATATAAAAATAAAAATATTTATGCTGAAATGTAAATAATGATTTACCTCATTAAATATAAATTATATGAATAAGTATTTATAATTTACTGTTACTTTTAGCGCCTATGTATAATTTATAACATTCGTAACACATAGGTACCTAATAAAATTATTCCTAGTGGATAGCATATTTTAATTTTGTAACAAAATTTAAAATTTACATAGGTTTATTATTAATTGGTCCTCTATTAACTGACTATTAAAAATATGTAAATTTATTTGTATCTATATTTTGTATTGAAAAATGCATAAAATAAATAATGATTTATTTTAGTGAATATTTAAAAGTAAATTATATTAATATTATATAAATAAGAATAACTTGAAATGTAGATTAAACTTAAATAGTTCATGTCACATTTTCTTTAGGTGTGATAATTATCATTAAATATTATTTAAAGAAACAATAAGGAATAACTAGGTAATAAATAATTTTATGAACCAATAAATTATAATTAGATACTTATGAAATTAAGTGTGCATTAAAAATAAATAAATATTGCATATTAAGTAGCTATATAATTATAATTACCATTTCTTGAAACATCTAATTCAACTAAATTCTCAAAATATTGTATTTCTGGTGGCAAACGGTGTATTTCATTGTCACTAAGTCCAAGCTTCCGTAACCTTTGAAGTCTAAAGAAGTTCTGGAAAAAAATGTGTAAATAAACACTATTAATACACTATAACTATAAACACAACCTATATATAAGTACTATAAAAAATGTTCTTAACTATGTTCTGATATTAACAATTACATACCATAGTACACATGTAGTAGCATTGATTATATATTACTATTACTAGTAATATATAATCAATGGTAGTAGGTATATAGTAAACATGAGTAGTATTATACATTGATTATTTATTGTGTATATGTATATAAAGTACGTAAATAAATAATAATGACTATTGGTCCTACTGGTGTTGTAGTAGTTATAATAGTAAATCTCAGGAAATAAAATCAACTACATAAGTACCCTGTAATATAGAATCTTTAAGGATGTATTATTTTAGATATTTGCATTCTAAAAATCACCCTGAACAAAGTTTGGTATAATAACATTTATTGTTGAAAAAACTACCATAAAGGAAAAGTTTGCTCTTTAAATAACTAATTAAAAAAAAAAACGGTTACTATAATATTTATCTATTTATTTGTTAACCATTTTTCATTATAATCTGTAATTTTCCTTTACGTTTAACAAAAATACTAGGGAAATCAAAAAATGACCTCTTTGAAGTACCAACTAAAATGCATTTTCCATTAAAAATCTCTTTATTTCAAAACTTTGATTTGATTCCTTCTACCCAAAGAAGTGTTTACATACAAAAATAAAAACACATCATTCTAACTGCTTTCTCGCTCCATTAATCTTAACTGTTATGACTGTTTAAATATCAAAGTTAAAGAGATTTTCAAATTTAGGAGTATCGTTTGAAATTATGTATTTGGTACTTAGTTCTTAAATAGTAAAATCTGTGGATCCGTGTTCAAGACTCATATCAAAACTAGGTATTTATCCTTATATTAATTTACATTTTATACTGTTATTAGTTATTTTGTGATACTTCCATGACTATTGATGGATTCCAGATTTTGACCACCTCAGTGCTCTCATTTTGGTTGCATCTTGAGATTGGACACTGGGCTCACATGCTCGATACACACACTTGAACAGTATTAACAAAATTATTTGATTTGAATATTGTAGGGGACATTGAGGTCATTGTTGAATGGTAACAGAATTTTAATGGATTGTTAGAATAAGTTTTAATCTTAGCATAAAAAAAAACCACATACAATGAAGAGGAGGATGGAAGAGGATTAATTGGGCAAATTAAATGTCTTTTGGGTGTATTATTTGTAACATTTTTACTATGCATTTCAAGTGAATTCTAATCTCAAAGTCTAATAATTTAAAAAAAAAAAGTAATTATCTAAATTTATACAGAGAATAAAAATATACAATTTAATTTAAACTGGACAAAAATGTACGTTTACCAGGAATATTTTACAGTCAGGGTCAACTTGTGTCATTCATGAGTTATGACACATGACACATACAATGATCAGTTTACAGAATTTTATATTTTAAAACATACCTCTACACATTATATATACTTACATTAGTGTATTATTATTATTAAGTACATTACTTTACAAAAAAATAAATTGTTAATCATTTTCATGTGTATCAGTTTACATATTTTCCATATCACTACGTTTAAGTATATTTCCCATATATTTCTTATATTTCTTAGTGGAATTGTAAGCTCAAAATCAAAAATAAAAGATTATACATTATACGTTACTATTATTATTTTACAGAAACTACAGTAATATACCTATCTGTACTAAACACAAGCATTTTTGAAGAATTGTTACCTAATTTATAATTTTTAGACAGGCACTTTAACGTTTCAATTGAAAATTTAACAAGTTAAATAAATTAAGAAACTATATGTGCAATAATACCTACTTTATTACCTCAAAGGAGTAATGCTTAGTAAAACCATTTGAACAGGAAAAAACAATAAAAGGTCCTACCTTTATGGAAAATAGTTATATAGGTAGGTATTCTTTTATAGTGTCAATAATAATATACAAATGATAAAAAAATTAATTATGTTAAGTAAGGTCATTAAATGACAAATAAGTTATCTATGGAGAGTGATGTAATTTCAGAGAAGACCTTGGTTTAAGACTGGACGGTTAACATAGTATAGCTATATATTTTTAGTATTAAGTGTGTATTGTTATCTATTAGGCCTAAAATTACAATCAAGAATCACATTATATTTTATTTAGGTATTTCTATCACCTATAAAGCTAATTTTTACATAGGTAGTTTCCAATACATTTTAAAATTTTGCATTGTGTTGAATTTTTTTGTTTATTTGGTACCATAAGTGATAAGCCTATTAATAACTATTTTATGATACATATAAATAGATAATATACTATTTTGGTGGACTTGTAATAAATGTCTAAATATATACAATGCATTTTACAGAAATACCTATAACCTGCGTGGTTCGTCTTGACCACTAGCTGACGTCACATGGTAGGGGTTGGAAAACTTGTGCATACAAGAATACAAGTTTGAAGTTGTGCGTCTACCTCCTCCGCGGGTTCCACCAGTCTAGAAAAATATACAACAACTGAATGCGGGCGACGGAGCTTGAATACAAACTACAATCATTTTGTCAAACCCCTAAAATTTTAAAAACGCAACGATCGAAAGTGGTCAAGATGAACCGTGCGGGTTATACCTAACTATGTAAACAATTATACTTTAAAATAGGTACCTCTTATAATATTGGTTCAATGTGACATACATGGAAAAATCAAGTTCAATTTGATATAACCTACACATAACCTGTTATGTAACTACTAAAGACCTGCACAGGCCGAGTTTATTCTTTGTATAAATTGAATTTTTTTGTAAAAAAAATAACCGGGTTTGGCCCAAACAAAAAAACTAAAAAATTGCATTATGTTTCTACAAAAATGTGACCTTTTAATTATTTTTTAGTTTAGAATAAAAGTCAGTTTGATCCATTTAAAATTTAAAAAGCCCAAATAAAATGATGGCTTTTTAAAATGGAAATATTTTTGGACAAAAATAAAAATATTTGTTAATATTCAGAAATAATATCTTTTTTTTGGACCAAGTCTGACAATTTTTTTTATATAATAAGATATATTTTCTTAAATTTCCTAATTTGTATATTATTATAATATTATTGTTTATTAATATCTATGCTATAGAGAGTTGAGAATATAGAAATCATAATTTTGATAAGTCATATATTGGATCAAAACCTATCTTACAATAATATAGACATATATAAATGTAATATAGGTACCTACATAATATTCTGTTTTAGACTAAAGAACTTAAAACAACTTTTAACACTCTAAATATATAACTAATATAGCTATATAAGTAGTATTGACATACTGTAGATTTTTAATGTTTTGAATGAATATTAATTTATTTAATTTTAAATATGTAGGTAGTATACATAAAACCCAATTTCTGTTATCTGGCCATATAGCAAGTACAGTAATCCAGATATTTTATATAGAGGTTAAACATTATTATTGCATTTTTGTATTTAACATAACTTATCAAAGTACCTACCTAAATTTAATTAAATACTATAGGTATTATAGGTACCTAAGTACCTACTATAATAATAATTCAAGTTTGAATAACTTTTATAATGTAGATAAATTCTTGGTAGGTACCTTTATTTTATTGTGCTCTACCTATCCAAACCAGCACTGCTCAGGGGGCACCTACCTCTGTTGCCACCATCAACTTATGGTACAATATATCATACTTCCGGTATTTATGGACAAATTTACACTTGTCACTTAGGTATACACATAATATACTATAAAAATATGTTGAATTAACTTATCAAATAATTTTCGAATACCAACCTAATTATCTGTAAAATAATTTATGTAATACATTTATATCTACATTTATAACATAGGTATTAGAGATTAGCACAAGCAATTTTGTTTAACTCAATCAAGTTCAAAACTAAAATTAAAAATTACATCCACCCAGGATCGGCCTTTATTTTTTTGGTTTTGGTAACAAACCTAGTCTGTATTTTTCTTTCATAAAAATTTTTGTTCGAAAATAAACATAGAAACCTATCTACTGTTTTTGTTAAATTTTGAAAGTTGGATGCACCTACCTATTATTTTACATAACTGTTTAACTTGTATTTAATCATGCAGAAAATCACTAAAAACTGTTAGGATTATTGAATGACCCAGTAGTGTATATATGCAAAATAATGGGCTGCAAAAAAAAAAAAAAAAGTTTCCGTGCTGATCTCTAATACCTAGGTGTAATAAATTCCATAATACTGCTGAGTTCCGTACTACTTTGAAAGCCCATGGAAATTAACGAGTAGATGTTCTATTAGCCTAATGATATGGATAGCCGGAATACGATAGAAGAAAAGTACTAAACTAGTTGGAGTTAGAGTTTGGTTAAGTTTTGTTAGGTTAGATATAGGTATGGGAGAAGTGGTTGGAGGTTAAGTTAGCTATGTTAGATTATACAGGTAGAAGAAGTGGAGGGAGATGGGTTTGGTTGGGTTAGACAGATGGGAGAGGAGGGTTAGGTTATGTAGGATGATCATCTGCCCTTTTTAGGGTGGATGTTTGGAGGTGATGCCCTTGTCCCAGAACAAGCCATAACATACTACTTACACTGTACATCCTTGTGTCCAGAAACTTCCTGATGGTAGTATGTATCAAATATACTTATAGGTACCTATTCCATTTATTACAGGAATATTATAGTAATAGCTCATGTCAGTATGTATGTAGGTACCTAATTCAAATATTAACAATTTAAGTGAGTAAATAGATAAAACAAATAAAGGTACCTGTAATGAACCCATCAAAAACATACATACCTAGTCACAAAATGAAATGTGACTAGATATAATGTGAATAGATAGAAGAAAATATTTCTTATTTATTGATTTTATTATCTTACTGTTGATAAATGGTTCAAAAATACCAAAAGTATTTGAAAATTTATTAGTTGCCTGTACCTAACTTATAATAAATCTTTCAAATTGTACCCATATAATTGACAAATTCAAAGATAAGCTAAACCAGGGCTAAAATTTTAATTATAATGTATGTAGAACTGTAAAAAACCATATGGATCCAATTTCAAATAGGTAGGTAGGTAATTAATGGGGTGATTAATTATTACCAGATTGATTTAAAATGTAATTCCTTAATCAATTTGAAGTATAGGAGCTACCCGGAAAAGACAATTATGAATAGGTAGTATCATCATAAAATAACTACATGTACCTACATATTGAAAACTGTCAATGTCAATAGCACACCAATTAAATATATGTATATAATACATAATGGTACCGATACATATAGATATAGGTACCTAACAATATACATACATATAATTTTTTCCAAGTATGCCAGTATGCATATTATGATGACTTAAATATAAAATATTAATAACAGCTTGTAATTTTGTTCCCGAATCAAAGACATATTTATTATCAAGGTCACGAATGCAGAAATGCAACAAAATAAAAACATTCAATTTTTATTTAGCTACATTGAACTATCAGAACAGCAATTATTTACTGATTTACTTACCATACGTAAATATTTCAGAAATTACTGGCAATATTCCAAGTTCTTATTTATTTAATGTCTGAAATCTCTAATAGTGATGATATAAGTTTATTTCCCTGTTTATTTCTAATACAACTAATGTAGGTACCTATTAAATATTAGATACCTAGGTATGTATAATTGTATAAATAAATTATGGCTAAAAAAAAACATTAAGTATACCTACCTACTTGTTCAGTTTACAGTATGACATAAACAGATAATGAAGACTTGTGTTGTTTTAATGGTAGGTAGGTATATGTTTTAAAGTGTTTTAAAGTTAGTACCCAGATTATTACTTATATTCAATTTTTGTTTTAATATAATATTATAGTGAAATAATGAATAGGTACCTAATATTTATCTTCGAAAAAAATAAATATATACCTATCTAGGTAGGTGGTAGATATATAACCTAGGTAGGTATACTTAGATAACTATTTATATTAGAATGCCTTAAACTACACCTAATATAGGAAATCTATCTTTTTAGCTTTAAAAAAAAAAAATGTAATGCAATATGTATACATATGCTGTATACATTAATTGTACACTTAGCCAATAAAGTATACCTAAGTAAGGGTATTTCTATAAATTAATAAGATTTAGATATTTTATTTATTTATTTAGATAGGTAGGTAGGTACTTACTTGGTTAGTATCTATGTTATAAATATCTCTACAATAAATATTTTATATAACACAAGTACCTAGCAACAGACATAATAATAATGGATAGATATGTCTACAAGATATAACATACCTATACTTACCAATATATCTATATATAGGTACATTAGTATAGGCAATTAGGCAGTAAACAATATTACTGAAAGTTTCACTCATTAATGCATTGGCCGTTGCTAACTGCAAGATTACCAATGTTAGCAAGTAGGTATGTAGTGTTAAATTAAAGAAATTCATTACGTGCCTATGTAGTATTCCTATCTAAAATGTTGAATAAAATATATCAGGTGTCTACGCAATATAGGTATTAGGTTACATGTATTATGCATATGCCCTAGAACCTAGCGTACCTGCCTACCTGGTTACATTGATACACATTGAGAATACTTATTTGATTAGCACACGGACAATGTAGACTTGGGTCATACATACCTTGGGCAATTCACGTAGGTGATTGGCGTCCAGCAACAGCTCCTCAAGGCTCCTGGCATACCTGAGTATTTCTTCGGGCACCGAATTCAACGAGCTGTGTCGCTTGTCCACGCACTCCACCTGCCTGTTGCAGCCCTTGAATATCGGTATGCAACGGAACATGACAACGGTCAGTCGGTAGGCGACATGATAGTGACGTTATTACGAACGGTAAACGTTGGCACGGACAGTATAAACAACGTATCCGACGGGGTAGGGTCTCGTCGATCAGTGGAAATCCATTTATGTGCGAATAACGCGAGATGGAAAACCGTACAACGGACGAACAGGACGAATAGCGCTGTCGCCGCTCGGCGGACGGGGCGTACTCGCAGGCGACGGACCGATGATTATACCTACTATACGCGACAAAGACGACGATATTAATTAAACCAATAACACCGCAAACGGCTGTACAGTCCTGGGCAACGGGTGTACACAGAAAAAATACCCATTTGCGTGGGCGACGACGCCTATATACGAACACGGAAACCGTACACAATGGGTATATTGCGCGAGGAAAGGAGTCGCGGAGAAGACGTCGTGCCGATATTACGCTACGTGAGCGAATTCCGTTTCGGGATTGTAGCACAGCGCACGGTACACGGGCCACAGCACTACTGGTGGGCCGCCGCCGCCGATTACTACGTTTGTTGTAGTCGCTACCCGCGGCTGATGTATCGTCGACGACGACGTAATCTCTCGATCCGCATTCCATAACATTCCGGAGCGTACAATGGGAATTCTACGGGGCGTACGGTGCAGCCAGCCCGCGGAACGCCGAAAGATCGGGCGCGGCCGCCGGTGTTATCGGGGGGGGGGGGGCGCCCAGTATGACCAATCGCGCGGCGTTCACCGTTATCGCGTTACGCGGCCCGCGATTGTGATTTGTGAAAAAAAAACGGATTACTCCGGACCGTAGACTTGTAATATAAAATCGGACCGAGTGGATTTCCCGCCGCCGCGGCTTTTTGCCGTCAGACTGCGCTGGTAGTCTTCAGGTAAACAAAATCGTAAATATATTTTATTATTGTTATTTAGGTATAATGTTTAAAATCACGATATTCGCGTTTCGCACAATTATATACAAGTATAATATCATGTGTATGTATATTATTGTCCCGAACACGATAGTTTTTTCAAAGTACTCATGTTCATAATACAGGAAAAATTAAAGTATTGAATTCTGGCATAAATAAACACATATTTTATTCAGTAGAAAAATCTTGCACAAATTTGTATAATATAGACGTGCATCGTCTTTACTAAAATATTATATATTAGTGAATTGGTTGGTTTTCCTACAACTTCACTAATCTTTTTTAAAACATATTATTGAATACTGAATAGACTATACATGTAGGTATAACTGTAGTACCTACCTATGTAAACTATTAAGTGTGAATTGACGTTTCATAGTGACACAGTAGGTATATATCTATTAAATATAAAATGTTGACATTTGTAATGACTGATGACTGTGACAAACATTACCTACTTCATTTTTAAATAAATACATTTTTATTTAATAATGTATTACAAATCCATTATCCGTTAACACATAAATCATAATAGGTAGGTAATAGGTATGAAATTTCTTTATAATTGTTACAATTTCTCAATAGTTTTTTGAATTATTGCATAAATACGGTAAAAATGCGATTTCGTCAAAATCGATTATGGTTATTTCTCCGTGTAATTTTGAAAATAATGGTCCTAGGACCTAGAGCCTTTTGATGCCAGTCCGACACTGCTTATTATTGCCGTGTATAGAAATTGAAATAATCTTACGATCTTTAATTTTCTATACAGCTATTGCATTTTTTTCTAGTTACTAGTTTAACTAAAAATTTTAAGTAACTTCATTTAAACTAAAAATAAACTACATATTTCATAAATTCTATAAATTATTATAATTTTATTTAACTATTTTATAAATTTAAACTTAATATTAAGCTAAAAAGTTGAACTAAATTACTAGTTAAATAACTAATTTTTTTGAATGCATATAAACCAGTTAAAAAAAAAATTCCAACCCAGAGCATAGTTTATGTTTTACAATAGTTTTTCCTTTATTACGAAAAAAGTATTAAGAATATTGGTATTTTGAAATAACAATCGTATTCAGGACAAAAATACACATGAAATACATTGTATTTATTTATCGTGATTTTAAATATTATAGTAACTACCTATTTCAACACGCGTTTAATGGGAAAGAACAATTTTGTTGGCCTAAAGACTACCAGCACTACCAGACGGCAAAAAAAATCAGCTTAACGAAGATACCTTATTCTTATTCTATGGATACGTACGTCGAGTGACTCGTTTATTTACAATCTTGAATGTAGTGGTCAACGTTATCAGAAAAAAAAATAAAAAAACAAAACAACCACGTAGATAGATTAGATAACAATATTGCGATAATACTATGATATTCGGTTTTGAAAATAATGTAAATACTCGTTTCAATTTCACGATGCCCGTCCTCTAAACACTAGTTTCTGTCGGTTTCCGATTCCAGTTCACTTTACAATCGTCGTCGTGTTACCGGGGTGTGCGTGTATTTGTGCTCGGGTGCGCCGGAATGGCTGAGGACGGGCCCCTCAACCTGAGCTACGGCGACATAGCCAAAAAACTGTTAAACGACCGTCTCTTGCTCACCGCCCTGGAACTCCATTATGAGCTGGTCGAGGCTGGCAAGGAGCTTCCTGGACTCCGCGAGTTCTTCTCCAATCCTAGCAATTTCGAACATTCTTCCCCTCAAAACGACAACATCAGTATAACTCTGAGCATGGGTATGTTGTCACCACGGGATTTTATTCTGAATTTCCGATTATATTCTAATTTTCTGATTATAAATATATTTATTCGATGTGTACATTGTATTTTATTTAGCTCGTTCGTCCAGTCAAGCCACCTTGGATTCGCTAGAGATGGCACGGTATTCCGAAGACGGGGATAAGACGATAAACGAACGAGTCGCCGTTCTTGAATTCGAACTGCGAAAAGCCAAAGACACAATAAACGCCCTTAGAACGAACTTGACAGTTGCAGCTGTAGGTAATTGTTTTCTTCTTCAAGAACAAATTGTCTAATTTTTTATATTTCACAGATAATTTTATTATAGTAACTATGAAATTAAATTTTCTGTTTACTGTATAGAATATTCCTCACATGGTTACATGCAGTCTAAAAAAAATGTTGCCAATAACCATTTCATTGATACATATATTAGTAGTAATTTGATACATTACATTCAAATATAAATATAAATTATAAATTTAAAAATGTATTGTTGGTCAGAATTTTGCATTTTTCTCCAATATTACATTGCTTCCGCTACAACAATAAAATTAATATTGTTACAAATAGTACAATTTGTATGATTATATATTTAGTTAAAACAATTTTCATTATTCAGTAAATACAATCATAAAACTAGAATGGCAGGAAGATATTTTTCCAGACTGCTATGAAGAGTATCCTACACTAGTACCATAATTGTATTTATTTATAAGAGGCCAAACCAATAATAATTATTACTTTACATTTATTCTTCATTGTTGTAGAATCTGAAGAATTTGCTGGAGACGATCCTAAAATTACCCAATATGATGATAGAATAAAACCTCATGAGCAAAGAGTTCTTAATTTTTTAGTAAATGAATACCTGATGCAACATAATTATAAGTTGACATCAATCACATTTGCGGATGAAAATGAAAATCAAGTAATTTATTTCATTATTATATTTGTATGTATTTTTAAAAAAATACCTAAATATAAAAATATACCTTCTATTATGAAATTAAGATATCTCCCCAGACATTTCTCACTGAAAATAAAATCATTGTATACAATCATAGATTTATAAATAGATAGAAAGACCACTAAGTATAGAAAATTGTATTTTCATATTACTGTCCAAATTACATACATTTTATGGACTAATGAATATCAAATGTACATTGTCGCAATAATTTAATAATAATTTCCGAGACTTATATTTGTGAACGGTATGAAAATGTGTTCTGACATATTATGTAAGTTATTAGATAGATAATAATTATTCCACTTTTATTTGAAATAATTTATTTTATTTTAATTTAGGGGAAAAAAATCCATATTCCATTATTATATATATAAAATCAAATTTATAATGACTCATGTCCTATAAAAATATATATAAGTGAATAATAGTAACAAGAATACGCATAGGAGATAATTTCATAATAATATAATATATTAGTCATATATGAATAACACTACAAATAGGTATAACAATTTTACTAGGTATTATTGAAAAAATAAGATTTTTATTTAATTAATTAAATATTGTTTATTAAATCTCAAGGTGGCTGAAATGAGTTTTACTCAGAAAAATATATCTATTTTTGTCCATTTTAATAACTAATCTGTTGAGATCCTGATAAGATTTTAATGTGTTAAGAGGATGTCATTGCAGCCATTTTTAAGGGGTTCTATTTTTAGAAAATGAAAGGAAAAATGAAAATTTAACAATTGAAAAATGTTTATATACATTTTAAAAATGAATAATAATTGGTCCCATCACTATAATTTTTTTATTGTGGTTGTTTTTTATGAATTTATAAAATTTTATTGAAAATATTACTTTTACATTTCTCATTTTCAACAACCTAAAAACATCGTAAAAAGATGAAACAAAAAATAAATGATAAAGGATAATGTTATATACTGCCATATGTAGCCATTTTGTAATATGTGTATTTAAACATGTTTTATAAGTTACTATAAAACTAACTTTTATAAGAATAAATCTCTTATAAATTTAAATATCAAAATAAGGCTACGTAGGGCACTAGATGTTGTTATCTATAATTTATTTTCCGTTTTAAGATATTTGTGAGTTGTTTAAAATGAGAAATGCTAACATGATTTTTTCATTCAAAATTGTTTACACTTACATCCTCTTTAATAAATAATTTTGATCAAATTTTCACTTTTTAAATTTTTTTACGCTTTGTCAAAATACTCTGACGCTCATGTAGTTAATACATACACGGACCTACCCGGTCGTCTAGTACGCATGCGTCTGGACTTGTAAATATATTCTAATTTTTACATTTCAAAATTTGATTTGTTTTTTATACACATATATTGTATACAGTTTTTGGGTAGGAGTCAAATAAGATTTTTCAGGTATTTTATAAGATATTTATTGGTATTTAAAAGAAAATTTTTTATTTTCTCTATAGTTTTCTTAAGCATAAATGTGAAATATTGGATATTTATTGTAAACTGGAAAATATAATAATGTTACACCAAGCTTCACTCATGATCGTTTTATTATTATTATTATATATTATTATAAAAAGTATTATGTTTCATTTTGTTATATCATTATTTTTAGTACAGCAAAAAATCGTTATTTTAATTTTAAGCAATGGTAATATCATATTTTATATTTTGTTAATTAATGTTATTTTAATAAGTTGTAGGTATTTATGTTTTATTTTATTTATTAACAAATTTTATTTGTTTGTTAATTCTCAACAATAACTATAAAAATATTTGAGTTATGATGTGTAACAGTTTTTCAATTTATTAATTAATTACCATAAACAATATAGTTTTGTTTGGTTAAAATTGTCTACAATATTGTTTATCTCTAATGAGTAGGTAAAAATTGGATTAAATTTAAAGTGAAGTCCAGAAGCATGCGGACTAAGTGACCAGGTAGGTCCGTGTACGATGTACGCATTAACTATACGAGTGCCCGAGTATCTACACACAATATATTTTAATTATTTAGAATTCTTTTATCAGATTAAAAATTATAAAATATTGTTGACGAAATATTGAAGTATTGAAAAATGTAAAAAGTTGATCAAATAATAAATTATTAACAAATTCAAATTTGTTATCAAAATCTATACCTATGAGCATATGTGATAAATAATTAAATTATTTAATATTATTATTAACATAGACACTTTTGAATGAAATTTATATGAAACAACAATCATTTACTTGTGTTTGACATGTTCCTATACACATGTTATTGGTATGTGTATCATTAAATAATGATAGTAATGTTACTATGCACGTTTTGAGTAGTCGAATTTAAACATATTAATATTTATTCATTACATACACACTAAGCATTATCTAATAATTAACTACAGAGTATCTTAATATAAATTAAATACTATAATATAATAAGTTTTTGATTATAGGATTTTGAGATCTGGGATGATGTCGGTCTTAATATTTCCAGACCCCCTCATTTACTATCTCTTTATAGAGATCGTGCTAAAAGTTATCTAAAATCAGATGTATCATGTCAGAGTGAAAAAATCGAGTCCACAAGTATTGCTACCCAGGTATAAACTGTATTTTTTCTGGTTATTTTAATATCAGTATATTAAATTAATTAAATTCTGCAGACAGATAAAGAAAGCCGTGACCTTATTGAAAGATTCTCTCAACTAGAAAAGAATAATGGAAATCTCACTTCTCAACTACAAATGTAATAATATTGTTTATTTTGTTTTAATTGTATTGAATACAAATAAAAAAATTAACTCTAAATTAAAATTTTACAGTGCTGATTTATCTGAAAAGATATGTAATACAAATCCTGAAATATCTAAAGAAAAGTGGTTACGACCAGGCAAATGCAATAAACAAGAAATTCATAGACAATGTGAATCATCAGTTTTTCAAGATATGTTGATTGATAAATGTTGGTCTGATCAACAATTGCCATTAATGCACTTAGATGTTGATTTGGATATAATATCTGATGATGGTGTTGAATTGAATTTATATCCAATATTGCGAATTCTTGAAAACCAACGAATTCACAATGAAAACGATGAAAATTTCTTAGAATCTGAAAAACAAGAGGTAGTTAAAACATCAAAACTTATATTTAATTTAACTAATAGAAAAATTGTTTTGTTTTAGGATTTTATTATTTTAAGCGTTTTATTAATGCACATTCATCCAGATGTAACAGAACGAGAAAAATTATTGTGTTCTTTATTTAATATGAGAAAAAAACCTAATAAAAAGGAAAGAGCATCTATTATAGGAGGTATTAATTAATATATATATTTATTCCAATCATTTTATACCTCAATTATTTTGTTACTTATTAGCTATTATAATTTAGGGTTATCTTGGTTTTTAAAATATTCAAATAGTCAAATTTTTGAAAATGAAATATTACCTCAATTATGGCATTTATTAACAGATAAATATGTTGAAAAAAGACTATTAGTTGCAGAAGCTTGTTCATGGTTTAGCCCCTTAATCAGTGTAAGTTTTAATATAATATTAACTATTGTATATATAATTGTAATAATTATTTAGTGTGAGTCTAGGCAATCATTACTCTCTGTATTACAACAAATGTTGATTGAAGATACTGATGAATCTGTACGTGCAGCTACTGTTAAAAGTATTGCAATCAATACTGTTTATATTTATGATACTGACAAATATGCTCAAGTAAATAATATTTTTATTTATTTTTTTTTTTTATATACATAAAATTGTAACGAGTAACAAAATTTTTTACTTTAAAATAATATTTATATTTTTGAGAGTATCTTGTATTTTTTCTACAAATGAAACATATCATGTATCATACATTTTTTATAGTGTGTTGCCCAACCTTGGTTATTTTTAATGTGTAATATCTTATAGGTCGAGGAACTTCTTTTTGTTGGCCTTAAAGATAATTTAAAATACATTATTGAAATTACTGTTGGAGTCTTATTACCAGTTTTAGCGAAATGGGCATTTGACAATGGTCGCTTACAATCAAATTGTTATACGCGATTAATGAACTCTTTAACTACCCAAATTAAGGTAGTTTGTTGAGGTTATGTAAACTTCTTACTTTTGCTTATTAATTTGATTTATTATTTTTAGAATCTTAATTCTCTAAAAAAATCTCAAAAAACTGACCAGTTAGAATTCAATTGTTGTTATATGGTTAATGCTATTCGTTCCATACTTCCATACTTAGTGCTTTTTGTAGCATCCGCCCCAGAATGTTTATTATTTCGAAACGATGACACGCCAAGGGGAGAATTGAGTAAGTATATTTTAATTCTGATTATATATATTATTACTATATTAAACATTTAATTTGTTTTCATTCAATATTCTAGGGACAGGTTTTGCTGATATATGTGTAGGTCTGTGTAACCCAACAGTATTTTTTAATGATTCAAAGAATACAATTGGTACAGTAATGTGTACTTTTGATGTCGCTATTGAGAACAATCAAACAACGTGGCCTAGATTACAATGGCTTTTTGATTGCATGTGAGTTTTTTTTTTATTAAACTAATGATATAATTATAATTATTATTATACTAAATTGTGAAATACTTCAATTTTTGTATCGAGGTTGCCGAATTTAATAGAATCTTCATCTCTGGTTTCAATTGAAAATCAAAAACTTTTGCAATCACTCATGGCACTATTCCAATCATTTTGTTGTGGATTTGGATCCAAATTTACACAAAATAGAGTATGTAATACAATAATTATTACTTACATACAACATTCAATATTTATAACTCTTATTCATATCATTATTCAATAGGTAAAACCATTGTTTATTAAAAAAATCCAAGAACTTGAAAAATGTTTAGGTAAAATAGCCAACACATTGCCATCAATGACTCTTCTTTGTATATACATGTGTTCAGTATTAGCTCCAATTCAGGTCAGTAAGTTATCAAAGAATTTTGAACTTTTACCATGTATAATGCTATAATATAAATGTTTCTAGCGTGAAGATAAAGAACTGGAGACAACTCTAAAAAAGTATGTGTGTATGTTACCATTATGTGGTGTACCCATCAATGTATTACACTTTACAGTTAGTCAACTGGCACTTAATCATCAGCGTTTACATGATTTGATATTATCGTCTCTCTGGGAAGGTATACTTATAAGAATACAAAATTTTGTTAAAAAATTCTAATTTGTCTATAACATAGGAGTAATCAGTCAAAAAGAAGTAGTTCGCTTGACTGTTACTAAACTTCTGTCATCTATTATGCCATATTTGTCTGACGTGAACATAACTAATAGAATCATGCCAGCTCTTATTACACTGTCAAACGATTCCAATAGGTTTGTTTACAAATTTAATAACTATTAAAAATTAAAAATCTATTGTTTTTAAATTATATGTACATATATATTATATAATTTCAGTGATGTAAAAGTAGCATTAGTTCCAGTTCTAGGTCAATTAATGATGTCCACCAACAATAAGGATACCATTGAAAAGTGTCGTTTCCAGATGAAAAGTCTTATGGACGATCGGGCATTGAGTGATGGTATAGTATTTGCCACTGAACTCATTACAGCTTTTGGCAAACTGGCTCCCAAGTCAGACCAAGCATATAGAGATGATGGTGAATAATACAGTATAAGATTTATTGTGGATATCAATTAATAATTTATAAACTATTTTCATAGTGATAATGGTGCAGTTAAATATGTACTCTGGTGTAGCTGTAAGGACATCAGATATTACAAGGAAAATAGAACTGACACGTGTTTTATTAGATGCATTTAGCACAGTTCTTTATGAATGTACTTTATCTCAAAGTGCAATCACGTCATTCCTTTTGCCTAGTTTAAGGTAGTTTTAATTTTATTTTAGTTGTGTTTACTTAAATCTTATAATTTACTTGTTATAGGTGTCTGGAAGAACTTTGTAACATAAATAATTTATCACAAAAAGAATTGTCAGCTATGTTGATCAAAGAAGCAGAGTCAATGTTACCATCACAATCTGAAAGGTAACCTGATTGTTTATATATTTTTAATTATTTAATTTATATTAGGTATATAATTTAATAATTATTATTTTTCTTTTACACATTACATAATAGTGGTAGCAGCCCGAGTGTAACTCAAGATTTGAAACCCAAAATGGTTAAAATGTTTCAATCATCAAATATTGCCAAACAAACAATGTTTTGGAAAAAAAATAACCAGCCTCAATGAATATCATGATTTTATACAACAAAATATGCGGGGAAAACTTAAAATTTGACCTTATATTATATTGTAATTACAATAAATTGAACCATTGTAAAAAATTTAATCAAATGATATTATTTGGTGGATATATACTATATTCCACTTGAGAATACAAGTATGCACAAATCAAAACGGGTCTATTTCTACTAAAACACCTACTGCTATGAGTCAGACTGCATTTCCTCAAGGAGGCAGCTATGCATGGAATGGTCGTATTCTCTCATATAATGGATAATAGGTATGATACAAAAACAAATGCAATAATTGTGATATTTAAAAAGACGTTTTATTTGAAATAATTTATTACATTATTATTATTATTATTATTATATATTTGTTATGTTATATAAATATTTTTTTATAATATATTAGACAGATTTTTAATAAATGCAATTCAATATGAAGTTCAACTTTTATTGAGTATAAATATGTTTTAAAACTAATGGTAATTGACACAAAACATTTAATTATAATATAATATATAAACTATTTATTATAGGACTGTGTTGATTATAATGTAATTTTCATATAAAAAGATGTCCAATAACTAGTAATTATTATTTTTTTCAATTATTATAATTGAATCACAAGGGTTACAAAGGATAGGTACGCCTAAATATTTATATCTAGTTTAAAAAAAAAAACTCCAATCTAACCATTTTTAAAATACTAGATAACATAATTAATTTTATACTTTATACATATCACACAAACACAGTACAATATCTGTTGGATTATAACGATAATTAAATTTTATAGTTGAAAAAATAGTTGCACACTAACATACATATAGGTTTTAGTTGCTAATTTTTGATTTTAAAATAATTTATGAGTGTATTTTTTAACTAAATTAAATTGGTTTGAATTAAAAATTTTAAAAAAATTGTCTTTTTTGTTTCAAAATACTTTTTATTAAAAAAAAAAAAAAAATGTATTATAATTATTATATATGATATAATAATACTAGTCAAAAATGACCAAGACTCCAAACTCTATTTGTAAACGTAAAAACTAAATAATTAATTAATAATTATTATATGTATATAAATTAATTAAAAATTTAGTCAGCCTTAAGGTAGTCTGTAAGAAGGATGTACTGAAGTTTTCGATACAATAGGTTTATCTTTCTTTTTATTAATTACTTGAATTTAATTTGAAGTAATAGAATCAACTTGAGAAACACCTATTCTGCCAAGGGCTTGTCCCATTTGTATTGTTTGTCCAGCATCAACATCAAATATGAACCCTTTAGGTGCTTCAAATAATAAAACTACTGTAGAACCCATTCTAAATTCTCCAACTTCTTGTCCCATTGACCACTGAGTCTCCAACGGACGGTCATGTTGATTAAAATCTTTTCGACGACATCGCATATTGGTTTGTAAGCCCTATAGGTATCATAAGCAATAAACATAATGTAAATATTTACAGAGAATTAATATGGATATATAATTTTACCTTGTCAGAATGTACTCTGATGGATCCTACATTAGTAGCACCCACGGCAGTCATCGAGAAGAACCCGTGTTCCCACTCACCAATATATACTGCCCTTTCATTCAACACAAATAAATCTGGTAGCAAACGTGCTATTTTAGGATTAACACTTAATAATTCACCTGTAAAGAAGTAGGTATATAATTAGGTAATAAATATTTTAAAATAAAAATATTGCCAATATACCTTGAAAATGTCTTCGAAATTTTACAGTCCATTGAGCTGGTGAGTGAAATCTATGATAATCTCCTGGAGCTAAATAAATCACCAGTTGATATAATTCATTTTCTGAATTATGCAACAATTTTGATTTATATTCGTTCCAATGAGGATCAAATGGCTGACATTCGTCATCCGTTGTGTCATGCCGTTCAATGGACACAGTTTTTTCTTGTATATTATCAGATAATGCTACATCCTGTTTCTTAAACGACAAACTAAAAAAGCTTACACCTTGGGAAAGGAAGTTAAATATGAAATTGATGCAGTACATATGCATAGTGAGAAGACCGTAATGGTAAAACAGGAAAGTGGAACTAATGGACCAACCACTACAATTAGATGTAGAGTCCCTCTGCATAAGATTACGTGTGCTAGTATTCACTGGTGAAGATGCTAAGTTTAATGTACCTAAGTCTTCTTGCCAAGTCGGTGAGCCTAAAAATGACTTAATAGTATATGTGACACCCTTCACTTGTTCAACTTGACAAGATGTTACACGGCCGACACTCACTATGGTGCCATCAGCAGGAGACACCTGAAAATAATATATATTGTAATTGGTTAGGAGGTAACATAGGTATTATATAAAAATATAACCGATGATCATATAATAATAACAAAATTGTTTTTGTTAAAAGTTATTTAATATATTATCAAATTGTATATAATGAATATTCTTACCACGGGTCGGTCTAAGCATATTGGCCGAGCTCCATCTTTCAATCGTCTAGCGAAAAATTCTCCTAAACTTTTATAAGACTCCATAGGCAATTCAATTTCATCTATAATAACACCAAATAATTTTGAGTATGCAGTGTATAACCAATATCTTAATTGCCGTGGGATGTAGCATCCTGATATATAACCCCATAAACGTGACATTGCTCTTAATGGAATTGCTTTGTAAAACGATAACTGAAAAGTAAAACACAATGAGATATATAAATTTAGTTTATCTATTTTATAAAATTGAAGTCAATTGTAAATAGTCAATAATAAAGAAATTCCATACATTAAACAATTTTATTTTTGATAATAATAAGACTAGGTATTTTTGATGCAAATAAATAAGATAATAATTAATATACTATATTATAAGCGATATCACATAACACGTAATATGCGAATTCCTGACTATGAGAAAAATATTTAAATATAAATATAAATAATATGTTTTCACAACATTAATAAATAAACTAATAATACAAATTGAGGAGATGCAATTGAATTGTTTCTACAAAAATTATTTTCATTTAAAGTAACAATATTGCATAATCACATTGTATGATATATTATCCTATTTTATTTATTTATAGCCATTCAATTATAATATATTAATATAAATGATATATTTTCATGATTATACTTTAAATTATGTATATAGAAAAATATTATTTAAATATAAATTAATCAATTAATTTTATTCTTTGTATATAAAAAGTTGTTTAAAATTAAATTTTAATGAGATAAATATATTATTTCTGAATTTAGTAAAATTGTTTTGAAAATATTGAATATTATTGTTACATTAAAGCAGAAAAATTATATGAGTAATTATTTACATTGATAATTTTGAAATATTTAAATAATATAACACATAATATAGATATTGCATAGTATTTTTATATAATAGCTTATATTTTAAATGTGTAAATTTCTTCTAATAAAACTGACTAAATTATAATAAATAATGTTATACTAGGTACTAAAAAAAAATTAAACAAAAATAACCAATACAATAGTTTCATGTAAACTCGTTCGTTCTAGGAATAACAAAGATGTCTTTGATAATATTTTAAATGGTTTGCGATCTAATGTTTTTATAATAGTTTTTAACTAAAACCCCAGGAATTAGTAATTATTATAATAATATTTAACATAATATGGTTTCTACAATCAACACTAAAGGGAAAAAAATACATAAATGTGTAATTTAAACTATTAAAGTATATGATTAATAGCTGAACAGAATCATATTTGATCATCAATATTATGTATCTACAAATCATTAGCACTTCTTTAAAGTGTTAATATTTAGTTCAAAAAAATATTATGAGAATACACAAAATTATAATTTATAATAAAATGTAGGTATATTATATTATAATAACCTATTAGAACACAAGAACTTTTTTTTTATTTAAAAATAAATTTAGATAAACAATAGATAGTAGATACGTTTGGATTTTCGTGTAATTTTTAATTGGCCCGATAGAAAAAATATGTTTGTCTCCATCCCAATATAATTAGCCACTCTTGGTAATTTAAATTAATATTTGAATTGAGGTTAGTATATCGTCGCCTTCATTATTGTTCTTAATAATAGTCAATATATTACATAGATCGATAGAACGATAGTCTGTGTACTGTATAAATTATTAATAATATCAATAGAAAAATCAAGTACCTACTTATATGTATATACCTACACTATAATTGTCGGATATTAGGTATCTAATTTCCAATATCAAAATTATTCAAAATCCATATTTTAAATAGATAGGTACCATACATGATTTATTACAACTAGTGCAGACTTACAGATGGACATGGTAATAATAATAATTTATTATAAAAATAGTATGCCAATATGGTGAATTATATGCATCCATAGTTTATACGTATATAAATCAAATAATAATTTTTCATATTGTGGGTGCAACAGTTATTATTTGCAAACGAGTGTTATTCTGTTATTGTTTGGTTAGTAGGTAGGTATAAGCGGACATAACGTAGTAGTACATACCTATACTTAAACTGCACTTTGAATGATAACAATAAACAAATGAAACGATTGTACATTTTTTGGCCAAAAGCCGATTATTTAAGAGAATGTCAATGCGGTCATTTTTAAGGGGTTTTATATAGGCAATTTTCAGAAAAATTAAAATCTAACAATTGAAAAATGTTTGTGGGTATGCATTTTAAAAACGAATTGGTCCCATTACTATTTAGTTTTTTTTTTTTTTTTTTATTGTGACTGTTCCTCGTGCACTTGGATAACATTTTATTGAAAATATTACTTTATAAACAATAAAAAACAACATTGTCTGGTGCCGTGCGTAGCCGTTTCGCAGCAATATAATATCGCAAAACGCATTTTACGAGTTATTAAAAAACTATTTTTTGATTTTTTAACAAAAATATCTGTTAAAAAAAAAAAAAAATGTTAATATCCAAAAGGGCTGCGAGTCGTTTAAAATGAGAAATACTAGCGTGATATTATGGACGTGTTAAATTTAAAATATTTTCTGCAAACGTTTAAAAATGATTTACCCGCAGATTCCGCGTATAGATCGGCTGTTGTTCGTTCTCCGGCTGTTGCTTGTTTAGGCGGCGCCACTGGAGCACGGCCAGCAGAGTCAACCCTACCCCGGTCGGGATGGGATAAATCAGATTTGACCAGCTCCACCATCGCGTATTTTTCGCCACTACTTCTTTGACACCGACATCACTCCCGGTACCTAATATAATCATACAACAGGTGGTACTACGTTAATCATACGTGTATTTATAATATAATATAACGACGACATAGAATAGAAGAAACACAAAATAAAATCGATTGCGGACAGAAAAAAGAAAAAAAAAATAGAAAATAGAAAATAGGTGAATTCAGTTACACACAGGCGCACAAATATTGCGAACAAATGTCAATTATCCCATAGTAGCCGCCGTACAGCACACGCAGTTCATCCATGACGCGTGTCCGCGCGTAAATGTTCAAACGATCTCACTGATCGGGCCGCGTGAAAAAAAATTTAAAAAAATGATGCGCGCTAGAGCGCGCGTGGTGGCGTGATACCAATGATTTATGGTAAAATCGAGTGGCCTCAATATATTATATTATATAAAATGTGTATTATTATTATATGTATTCCGTTAATCATTTTTTTTTTTTTTTTTATCGGCCTTTCCGAACAATCGGAATTCCGATAGACGCGCGTCCACACATTTATTTCATGGGTACGCCAAATCCATCCGGGCTTAAGGGGCTTCGACACCGGCCGTTTTTAAGGAGTTCAGTATGGGCAATTTTTAAGTAATTTTAGGAAAAATAAAAATCTAATAATTTAAAAATATTTAAGTACGTTTTAAAATTAATCTAAAAATATCCTCATACCCATACTACTTTTCATTGCTATGTAATCACGGTATTTTCTAATAAACATGTTCACACGCATTTCCATAATTGTAGGTTTCTAGATAAGTTTAGGCAAAAAGCATATCTTGGAAAAATTAAAGGCGAGTTGTTAAACTGTGTTTCTACCGGATGGATTTAAAATTAATAATCAATATAAAGATTTTTATGGTGGTTTCAAATTAATGAAAAAATCATTATTTAATTGTTTGTCATTTATTTAAAAAAAATTATGTAAAAAAATCATCTGGTAAAAACATAGAAAATATAATAACGAATTCGGAACTTTTTTCAAAATTAAAATTGAACAAGTTTAACACGGCCAATTTATGGAAATGTCAAGACCATTTTAGCGCTTTGAAAAATCTACTGTCGAACACCCTTAACACGATTTTTTTGTATTTTAACGTACCCGCCGGCTCGATTAGCGGAAACATGATATTTTCAGTACCTTAGGACATGGTCGCCCCGAAAATTCCGTACCTAACCGTAGTATATAGTGTAACCACCGGCCGCTCAATTGATTTAAATTGAATTGACCTCTGTCAAAAAACTGTGTACTATTACCTATACATATTATACGTATAAATATTTTCAAAAAGTTTACCATCGCATAATAAGTAGTGTTATGGATGAACGGTATCGGATGATATCGGAGCTAGCTAAAGTCGCACCACTTTTGTCTAAAATTTAAATGATACAAATAATATTGAAGGCGTTATCTGCCCGACTACCATATATATATATATATATAGTTGTCATATTTTTAATATACACACACATACACAATATATATATATATATATACATAGTAGAAAGACTAGACTATTACATAGATTAAAAAATATATATATATAAATTATTATATCTGTACGGTAGGTATTTTATTAGTAACGCTTGTTCAGTTATAGGTTATAGGTATCACATTATAAGTACACCAGCCGTAATCCGTATTATACCATGTACAGTTACAAATTAAATAATTATATTTATATTTGTCTACAATATATTATATTTATTATTTATTATTTAGACATTTCACTGAACACAGGTTTTAAACATGACGTGTCACTACAAATACTACGTCATATTATTTTAGCACGGTTAAACTCAATAACGTATTTATTATCAGTACGGAGCAAGTGACATTTAAATTGTTCTCGATAAAAAAGTCATTCTTATAGCATTAAATCGACAAGTATTAAAACAGTTACCACCAATTAAAACAAAATTACATTTTAAATTAAGCGTTTTTTAATATACAAACGTCTAAGACGAGTAAAATGTAAAATTGCATAGGTAGCAAAAACGACAGAGACAGGAATTTTCTAGAAAAAAAAAAAAACAATTAAATACCTAGATATTAATACTAACGCCCCATTGTAATTGAGTTATTAAAGTTACAGATTTAATTAACGTTTAGATCACAAAATGCCGTCACTGTAGAGTAAAACTAAAACTTAAATCTCAATATATTATTCAATATTTTTTTTTAGTTTTACTATATTAAGGCCTAAACCGGAACATAAATAAATACACCGAAATTTAATTTTGTATTTTAGATTCTGAGCGTAGCGCGGAGAATATTGATTTTACAATTATATGATTTTTTTTTTTTTTTTTTTATATATATGTATTATAGATGTATTTAGTACTTTTCAGGAATAGAGCTTTCGGATAGCACTATATTAACGTGGTTAAAATATCAAAACTTATTGATTACTTTATGAACATTTTTGAAATTGCATTTGTTTTTTATGCATGTATACACTTTTTGGATAGTAGTAGTTACAGTTTTTGTGTAAGAGAGTTTTTTGATAGAAAATTCATTCTAGTTAGTACTTAAATCTTTAAAGAGATCATTTACCATCATATAATTTATAGGTATTGAAAAAGGTGGCCACTTTAAAAAAAAAATCCGGATAACAACAAAAAACATAATAATATGTAGGTACCTCTTCAAAGTACTAATTACTCCTACTTGAATCTTTCTGGTCAAAAAGTTCCTCATAGAGAAAAAAAATTGAAAAACCAATAGATTCATCGCTCCACTAAAACTCTAAAAAAATATAATGCGTAATATAACTGTTAGTTCTGATATTCAATCGTTTGCAACTTTTTTTACTTAGTTATTTTATGAACACGTTTATAATAAGTAATGGTAATAATATAATAGATCTAATAATCTATAATATTATAGAGCAGTGAATTTAATGTACCTAATACTAAAAACATTAAAAATACCAAAAATATTCTAAAACAACAAGTTGAAAAAAATAACAAGTTTTACATATATAATATATAATAATTAATCAAAGGTTTTTCAAAATTTTATATTAAATTTCAAACAAAATGCATGCTTAGTTGATGAACTTTTAAAAATATGGAAATTGATAAAATAAAATATGCCTGTGTTGAACTAACTGAAAAAAGCTAATTATTTATAATTTATAGTTTTCCTACTAAATGCCGACAAAATACTTCCTTAAAAAATGTAAATAAGCAAAAAAAAAAAAAGGTATCTGTTTTCCAACTGGACTATTTTTTTACGATTTAGACGACTGAAGCAATTTTAAGGGGGCAAGTCCCTCTCCGCTAGTTTCTCTTTTGTCTGCAACAAGTAAATAATGTATTTACTACAAATTTACATGTCTAGTATACAATATAATTATAAGTACCTATATACATTTTTTTTAAAAATAATATATTCATTAAAATATTAACTGCAGTTAAAAATGAATACTTTTATTTGATGCGTATTTATAAAATTTATATGAACAATTAAAAATAATAAAGATATTAAAAAACACATTTAACTTTATAACAATACCATTTTTTAAATAATAATAGACAGTAATATAAATACTATAATAATATAGCAAACAAATTTATCTCACTTTTTATGAAATAAAAACGCATGTAGGTATCAATGTATATAAACTATATGTATGACGTGTATGTATACAAGTAATTTAAGTAATTTTAAATATCTAAACATTTGTATATACTACCTATAAAAGTATATTATTAATTTTATTATATCAATGATTGCATAAACATCATGAAAAACTAGTTTTTTTCCACAATTTAATAATTTATTGTTTCTCTTGATTAAGGTAGTGTGGCGCACTCATTTTCTACATATCTATTTTTCGACATATTCGCCATTTATTAAATATACCGAAACAATTTTCGTAATCCATCTTATTACTTCAATAACATTCATAATAGTTTATCTCATCCTCTATAAATTAAAATATTGGAATAATAAATTAAACTACGACCCATCCATCGCCCATTTTGATAGGGGTGTTGACCGACCGTAACACTTAGCTGTACCCCTTCTTCGTGTACATCACTGATTATAATAATAAAACAAAAGTACTTATTCGTTATATCGACTACGGAGGTGCACATAATTTTTGATACAAATAATATATTATGATATATTTTTTATAGTTGATTTATATGATACATTATTTATTTCGACTTCCTTGTAATAATTCACAACACCATGTAACAATTATAATTATTATACTACCTAAAGTATATATATATAGGTGCATATACTGTATACATAACATATAATGTGTTTTATTAAGCCCACAGGCGTGTGACGGATGCAACAGTATGCTTTAGTGTACATGACCTATACCTACCTACAAACTAATATACCTCATAAAAAATTATATAATTTTTATAATAATTTCAATGTAATGACTTGCTTAAATAATCAATTTTGAAATCGAAAAATAAAACATTCATTAGGTAGGTAACTACAGATTTCAATATAATTTATTGTAATATTTAGAGGTAGGTACTAGCCACTACTAAGTATCATATTATTAAAAAAAAAAAATACAATTAATATACAAATATGCAGTGGAGCATTTTTTTTTTTAGTGAAGGGGAGCTAAAATTCAGTTGATAATCTTTTTTTTTTTTTTGCGCTTTTAATGTATATTATACAAACAATCATACATTTTTAGGAATTTGAGGGCATGCCCCTCCTAAAGCCGCCACTGCAAATATGTATACTTAATATTATTAATAATGTTCGCTGCACCAAACTTATAACTTTGCGCACGCCTATACAATTTATATATGATTGTGTCTGTGTTATGGATATAATGCCATTATAGTATTTACCAAATGCTAAAAAAAATGCTAACGATTTGATCTAAGAAAAAGGATTACTACCGAAAAATCTTATAATATATAAAAACGGCCACAATCAAATTTATTATTATTTATCAAATCTATAATTACACCAGTTTTTAGAGGGGGCGATGTGGTATCCATTCACTCGAGTTTATTTTATTATTATTATTTGACAACGGATAGGTACAAAATATGTATTTTTGATATACACCTACACATCATCATGTACGTAAATAAATATAGATACAAATTAATTATTTACTTAGTTAAAGGATAATGCTTCTCGTCCCTGACCTAACTATATATGTCCAAACTTTGGTTATGGACCTTTAAGCTTATACGGTATAGGGCATTATGTATTATGAACATTTTTTTTTTTTTTACTGTGACGTGCATCACAATGACGTACGACACAATTTATACTTATATATTGGAATATTTGTAACTTTACATCTATACTTGTAATTATCTAAATATAATTTATAATAAATATTAAAATAAAGTATTTTTTTTTTATTTATAGATACCCATATCAAAATTCTGTGCCAGCTACGTATCCCCGTAGGTTTTATCCTCAATAAAATATGTAATCAATACAATTGGGTAACAAATAATTATTATAAAAACGATAAGACTATTTGAGTTAAAAACATATAAAGTAAAACAAATAGGTACTCATAAAACATTAAATAACGTAATAATAATAAATTATAAAAGTTATAACTAATAAGTAATAACTAATAACAATTAATAATGTACAATATAGAAAACAAATTATTTTCCGAAACAATAATAATAAATAGATAATATGTAACGTAAATAATGTTTTTTTTTTTTGTATTACAAATTACCATCTATTTATAATATTATCTATACTACAGAACATACAGTTACACGTAAATAACAATTTTAATATTTAGGTATATTATAAATAATAATAAAATATCAAAATATTATGAATTAAGTTCAATGAACTTATATATATATATATACAGTGAATTATAAAAGATTTGTATTTATTATAAGTGGTTAATACATATTTGTATATGTAAATCGATTATAAATTACATAAGTCTACATAATATGATAAATCGAATTCAGTAGTTGTAGTAACTGGTACCAGCTATAATACAGTAAGTAATATAATGCAATTTTCAAAATTAAATTGACGATTTCCTGAAATAATGCGAAAGTAGTTTGGTTTGATATATAATACATATTATACAGAGTGTTCCAAGATTTCAAAATGACAATATTATCTACTATATTATTCAATAAATTAGTAATAATCATAGTAGAGCATCTTGTATATAATATCAATTTAGTGAAAAATTAAAATTTATAATATTTCGTTATATACGTTCTTAAAATATTATGCGAACTCATTTATATATGTTTTTATACAAACTAGAGTAGGTATTTATAATAAGACGCCACACCAACGATTTTCAACAGCATAACATGTTTACGCAAAACTGTTAAAGTAATACCTATTATCAAATCGATAGAGGACAGGACATAATGTTTTGAGTGAATATCTTTTGGGTTTTTTAATTTACTCATTAAATATCCAGTTATTAAAGTTTAAAAAAGTAATTAAAATTAATTTTTTAAAAAAAACTACAATGATTAAATAATAGGTGTTTTTATTTAAAAAAATAATATTATGACCCGTTTAACAGTTTTACGTAAATATATATTTTAAACATTTACTGTGATTGCATAACAATAAAAAGTGGAACTAACACGGAACAAATTTTTAATCAGTTTAAAAAAGGAATTTAAATATTTTAAAATTGTTAGATTTTTATATTTCTTGAAATTTCTAAAAAAAAAAATGCCTATACAGAACCCCTAAAAAGAGTGTGTAACATCCTCTTAATACTAGAATTAATGTAAATTTGTTCAAAATTAACGTGGACTCTCAAATTAGTTTCATAAAAGACTTCAAAAACTTGAAATTGTATTAATAATTTAATGTGTCAGCGAAATTATGTTAACCACTGGAATAATATGTTATAACCAATTTTTTATAACGGGATTTTACGCTAATATTTATATCAAAATCATTAACTGTCATTATTACAAATAATACATATACAATAATAACAATAATAACATATACAAACTTAGAAAAAAAAAAGCCATAGGTATGTGTGTAAAATTAGACATTCGGAAAGTTAAAATTATATTGAATATTTATATATTTTATAATAAAATATTACCTATAGGACTAAAAAGAGATTTATTAAGGGGGTAATAATTATTTTTGTAAAAAATATACATTTTTTTAAAAAAAATTTTGCAATATAATATTTTTTTTAGTATTTAAGTATTGCCTAAATATTTTTATTAGGTATACTTATATTCTAGGAAAAAATTAAAAATTTTTTTTTTAGCCTTTTAACTTTGACGTGCAAAATGTGTTTTTTGATGGTTGACATGACGATTATTAGCTGTCTTCCAAAATTAAAAAATTGAACAGAATTTTTTTTTATATCATAGACATTATATGTACAGTTACCTACATCTTTTGACCTAAATTAAGTACACAATTTGTTGAATATTTGAATCTCTAACTGTTAAGTGGGGATGTGGTGGGAGAAGTGGAGAGGTTCAAGTATTTAGGGTCCGTTATACAGAAAGATGGGGGTTTCGAAGAGGATATGAAACACAGGATTAAGTGTGGATGGACGAAGTGGAGAGAA
>JAIPRL010000071.1:0-20517 GCA_025469235.1 Pemphigus obesinymphae | reverse complement strand
GAGTGATATGAGGAAGGTGGGAGTAAGTGAAGAAGATGCGGGAGATAGAGTTAAGTGGAAGTGTAGGACCAGGGTGGCCGACCCCAAATAGTTGGGAGAGAAGGCGAAGGAGAAGAAGAAGAAGAAGTCAAACTTTATTAATGGGCAATAAAATATGAAATTTATGTATGTACTTGTATATTGTAATGTACATCATGAATATCTATATATTCGGCACTATCCGATTTCCTCCAAAAATCAAATTCCATATTCCTATTTTTTCCATTGGATTGTCTTGAATGGTTTCTATTTCTACCGGGAGTAACAACGAAGATCCGACTAAAAAATGTGCGGTAGTTAGTGCTTCATACTCATTTGGATTCTGTGACATTTAAGTAATAGGTCTCGAGTTAACACATGCTTCGATTTCGGCGAGTAACGTTGACATTTCTTCGAACGTTAACGTTGATAAGTCAATGACCCTTTTCAGATAATACTTTGTTAATTTGAATGCAGCTTTCCAAATCCCTCCGAAATGTGGTGTTCTGGGAGAAATAAATGCCCACTGGTCTCCACACTCAGTCATTATTTCTGAAAGTGATTTCGTGCTGATTTTTATCTTAAAGAGTTCTTGAAGCTCTCGACCGGCTCCTTTGAAGTTCGTTGCGTTATCTCTTGGCATATAGCTCTTCAAGCTATAATCTTCGTAAGACCGCGATAAATTTCTCAGTTGACAGTTCACTGACTAATTCTAGATGAACTGTCTTTGACCAAAAACAGACAAATACAGCCATATATGGCTTTTTATTTTTTGTGTTTCTGCCAAACACTGATCGAACCATTAATGGACCGCAAAAATCGACATAAGTGATAGCAAAAGCTCGATCAGATTGTACACCTGCACTTGGACGTTGTTCCATTTGCAGTTAAATACATTGTGGTTTAATTTGAAAATATTTTTTGCAGTTACGTATAACCATTGTCACTAATATTTTTCCATGAACTATCCACATTTTTTGACGCAGGTGGTTTAACACTAGCTGTTGACCCGCGTGGAAAAGTTTCACATGCTCAGCTTCTGCTATTAGTGTCGTGATGAGATGGTTGGGAAGCAGTAAACTGGATGTTTCTAACTGAACTATATATTTGCATATTTGAGTTCACCGCCTACTCAAAGAATGCCATTTTTATTGAACCATTAAGCTAACCCTCGAATAGTACTTCCCTTTTTTACTTCACATTTATCCTTGAGATTACAGAGTTCTTGTTAAAAGACTATTTGCTATGCCATTTTGTACCATGTTTTCTTTGCTCGTTGCAACTCACTAACTGTTAATACTGATAATGAGAAACAAATTAATGTATTAGAATCTTTTCCCTTGCCAAGCTTTTTGTTAGCAATCTTTGTTCGTAATTTCGAAACATAGTGCTGAGCGCATGTCATCATTCACATCAACTATGTCCAACTGGAATATCGTTCAAGTAACTGATTGTTCTCTTTACAAGTGAGCAGTAGAAGTTTGTTCCTTTTAATTTCTGGAAGGTTCTCAATAAACTTGACGTAACTTACTAGCCACTCTTGCCTAGATCTTTTCAAAAAGTCTGGACCCAACCACATTTGTGAATTTGACAATTATTGCATCGTTATCCCTCTTGAAATTAAATCAGCCGGATTATGTGATGTCCTTACATGTTTCCACTGCTTCGAGTTTATGACATCATGTATTTTTAAAACTCAATTACCTAAATTCTTTACAAAAGTCCCAGGCACTCTGTTAATCCATACTAAAACTGCTGGAATCAGAGAAAAATATGAACATTTATGTACATACTCCTAATGTCTGTCCAACTTTAACTGCAAGTTCGGTCAGTAACACAGATACAATGAGCTCAATCCGAGGAATAGTACAGATGATAGTACTCATGATTTAGCACAAATAAGACGTGACGTTACATTGTTTTGACTTCACACAAATACAGGCACCTTAAGTATATTGAGATTCATCACAAAAACCTACCATCTCTATCGCATTGTCTGACATCTTTGCGAGGGAAACTGATTTCTTAAATTCTAGCAAGTTCAAGTGTATACAATTTCCAACAACGTTGAATATCGTTACTTAGTGGTTCATCCCATGAAACCTTTTCTTGCCATAACTGTTGTATGAATATTCGACTTTGATTATGACAGAACCAATCAGTTCCAACGGATCGAATACTTTGCTCAATTCTCTAAGTATGATGCGCTTTGTGTACGCTGAATCCAGTTCACAGATCTGCGTTTTAAACTGTAATTCGTCAGATCCTGGATATCAGCTTAGGATGAGAGACTTCACTGAATCTTGGCTGTTAAAATCAACTATAACATTTTCATATTGCACGCCCCGGTATGCTTCCAACGTGCGTAATAATTTATTAGAATTTGTACACCATTTTCTTAGTTCCAGCCCTGCACAGCTTAAAATTTTGTATACTTTATGTTGCAAAGTTTGTGCCCCCTTCATCGTAGTTGAACCAATCAACAAACCATCCCGGTGAAAATCCTGTTGAATTGTACGCGCAGCATCTGTGTACTCTTCTTCCGTGCCCAATCCGATTTTTTTCAGACATCTAGTTGCTGAAGCGGTGCCGTACGTAATTTTTTGCATCCTATAGTGCTTTAATCCTTCATGCGGATCATTTCTCTACACAATTCGTTGTAAGTCTAGGTCTTGAACAATATTGGCCGATACATTTTTGTAACGTCAACATACACTGTGACCTTGTGAATTCAAAATTTAAGGAGTATACTTGCCAAGTCTAGTTGAACCGTTTGACCAATCATCATCAATTCAATAAGAAAGGTTTGAGATGTAGTTTTTCACTTGCATCGAAAACCACTCTTAACTTTGTAGTTATGCTATCTTCACGTATTACAGGATAGTGAGGCATGTAGTTACATCTGTCACTTATAACTGGAAGACCTTCGACTATTTCTTCTATATGATTCAGAGATATTAACATTTCCATAAATGCCTTGTATTGACTGTGAAGCTGTGGTTGTGTCCAAAAACAATTTTCGAGACTTAAAAACAGATTTGTAGCTATAGACAATGAGTTCCTTAAAATTTGCGATGACTCCTTTAATGGTATCCATACCACAAACTTTCCTAACATCCTGCGAAAATAGTTGGTCAAAAAGTGATTTTTACAGTTCACATACAGCTTCTTCTTCGGGATGTAGTTTGATGACATCTTCTTAAGGCACTAAATCCCAAACTTGGAACAGACACTTAGAATTCCACGATTTCCCCCTAGACATTGTTGATCCAAATACTATCTAACCTAGTTCAATATTCATAAAAATGGCATATCTGCTGAAGGTCTCCATTTTTTGTCTTCAAGAATGTAGAAAAATAGTTCAGCCCCTAACAGCATGTCAATCTCTCCTTGATTAGCGAAATATGAATCAGCGAGGTGCTCTTGTATGTGAATAAGAATTTGCCATGTATCTACCGCCACCACAAGCATATATCCAATGATTTTTACTACAACATGAATATTTTTTTAAATTAACGTCGGAACTAGTAGCTGCACATACACTTCTCTTATTTAAAGAGTCTTGAGTAGGTCCATTTTTGTTAGTAGCAATTGATTTGCCCGATTGTGACTCTTCATATGCTTCAAGTGAGTTGCACCTTGCTTCTACGAAATTGCTTAAATCGTTAAATGTTGGAAGAACTGAAGATTTCAGTGAGAAATCCCATGCATCTAACATATTATTATCACGTTTCCACACCATAATACCAATAAAAAATAAGTTCCATTGTTCAATTGGCCTTATTAATGCATTAAGAGCGTTTATCTTCGATAAAAGCGCCATATTCATCAACTGTAGACTATCTGGAGTTGAATCTGGCTGGTTGACGTTTAACAAATCTTGTACGTGTGATAAGATTATTCTCCGTTTATGATTGTTTTGTTGGTCTAATAATTTCAATGCCATGTCATACGATAAGTTAGATTCCTCCAAAACGTTTAGCTTTGATTGTGCATCTCCATTCAGACATGATTTCAGATAATGGAATTTGTTGATATTGAACTCGTCCTCATTGTCGTGTACCATTGTTTTAAATGTGTTAAAAAATGATGGCCATTTTCGATAATTACCATTAAACATTAGTAACGGAAGTTTTAGTAAAAATGATCTGCCTGGAAGACTGAATTCTGAGTGGAACTGCATATCTGACACTTCAAGTTGTGTCCTCGAATGGCTAATTGTATTCAAGTTGTCTAACAGAGTTGATTGATTTACTTTGGATCTTATAGTGTTTTTTCTCAAATTCACTGCTCTCTGCTTCATTAGATTTTTCATCTTGTTCCTCTATTTTTTCCATTGCGTCTTGAATATTATAATAAATAATATTCATAAATAATAATAAATTATTATAATAATTAAATAATATATTTGCGCTTATTGCTTGAAAATTCTTCCAGACGATCCCGTATTTTATACGATAATACTGTTGATTCTATGTTTACAATTAACTTTTCCATTCGTGTGAGATATGACTTAAGTACTCGACGTTTCCTTTCGAGTTTGTTGTATTCGATCAATTCCGATTGTAACTTGGATTCTGAGTTCAACATTGTTCTAGCTTATAAGCGCTTTATCTTGTCTGAAGGTTATTGAATGACCCACAAATATTACATATTTTTTCTAAGTTCAATAATACCTAAATTAGCGTCACCAGGTCGCCATAAATGAACCGCCCGGGTAGAAAAATTAATATTTTATTTTATCCGGTTAACTACTCACAAAAAATGATTATTTAATGCGAATTCGTGGTGGTTTTGTGGCTCGTGAAATGTTATTACACGAGTGAACAAATAAAAACGTTCACAACGACTGATGTAGGTATATTAATATTGTGGAATCGTAAAATGTATATGTGTGTGAGTGTGTTGTCTAGACCGGCGACCGTAAAAATGTATAACGGCCGGTGCTAAGATAGCACCAATCCAATAATGAGGAGATGCCTTTCAAGTACCATTTTCCGTTAAACAATATTGTGTTTTTAAAATTACTTTATAATATTAATATTATAATATTATTTAGGGTGAGTGTACCGATAGTCAGCATTTGAATTTTATATTTTGTTTAAAAATAATTTGAATAATAAGAATACATTTAAATAATTGTTTATCAGTATATCACCAATATATCATCAATAATAAATTTATCGATTATTAGTCATTAAAATAATAAAATTCGATTATTATTATTATTATTATAAATGTACAATTATGGCCACAACAATATTAGGTACTTTAAATTAAATTGATGAAATATTGCTATAAAAAGAAAATTACCGAAAATTTTCAAGAATACTTTCCCAAAATATTATTATCTACCGTAATTTTATGTCACTAATATCACTACTCATTTCTAATCATTATCGATCCTTATTTTTCAAAAAATATATAAAATAAATGGGGATTTAATTATTTATTTTAAAAAAGGACACATTTCTGAACTTTTTCAGATTTCATACTGCACACTTCTTAATATGATTATTGAATTTGGATAGAATTCCGCACAGAGGTTGGAACTGAATTAAGAAAGACTGGTTTAGGAACAAACGCTTACACTACAATTGAAGTATTATAGAACCGGAATCTACAATTTTAATTATTTAAATAACTTCTAAAGGAACCCGAGTTCTTATTGATTCTTCTTTAATATCTATTCGAAAATATTGAATGTTCATAAAATTATGATTTTTAAAAAATATATAGATTTCGGTAATTTCTAAATTGTATATATTATTCCTAAAACGACTTTCTCTAAAACTATTTAATTATTTTTCGTAGTTTCAGTTAAATGTATAAAATTCGTAAGAAATTAATATAAATATTATACCAATTGCAAAGTTTTAAACGTATTATATGCTCTTGTCTGTAGGATATATTTTTAAACTAAAATGTTCACATATATCATAATAACATGATCATTAATTATGAAATGTATATGAGTTCGAAATTCACAGAAAATCTGCCGGACCACAGCGCATAAATTTGGCCTTTAAATAAACTTTTATTAATTATTTATGATTTAAAGCTTATATACGTAATAGAATACAGAATTGACAATGAATTATTCCCACTGCCTATAACTGTGTTTAAATTATCGATTATACTATAGAAACGTCCGTAAATTAAAAATGTAATATTTAAATTTTAAAAATATTTGTCAAATTAAAATGAAACACTATCATTGGTTTAAGTTAAACTAAAAATTATGATTATAGTGAATGTTAAACATGGATAATGAGTTAAATTAATTTCAATAGGTCACTTAGGTCATTCAGCTATAACCTTCAAATAAGTATTTTAGATTCTAAGCAAAATGAGGAAAATATTGGTATTAACATGATTTTTTTTTAAAAATAAGTTGAGCTGAAGTTTTGGAGTAAAGAGATTTTTCGATTGAAAATTTCTTTTAATTGATAATTTACAAAGTTAATTTTTTGATTTTCCCAGTAATTTTGTTAAGCATAAAGATAAACTATCATTTATAACGGAAATATTTTATAAATGTAGGAGAAATATCAAAATAACAAATAAAGTTGCCACAATTACCTATTTTTATTTATTTTTAAGAATACTATGCCTATAGAACCGGTTAATAGAAATGGTTCGGGCATGTATTAAGGAGGGATGAGACTGAGGTAGTAAGATTAGTAAGGGAAATGCATGTTGTTGGTAAAAGGGGGAGGGGAAGACCGAAAAAGAGATGGGGGGATGTAATGGCGAGTGATATGAGGAAGGTGGGAGTAAGTGAAGAAGATGCGGGAGATAGAGTTAAGTGGAAGTGTAGGACCAGGGTGGCCGACCCCAAATAGTTGGGAGAGAAGGCGAAGGAGAAGAAGATTTGAATCTCTAACTGTAAAAAAGAGACAGGTTCACTTTTTCTCATTTTTCATGAGAGGCAAAAAACTAAATAACATGTAAAATAATAATGATTAAATTTTTAAATTTTAATCAGTCATAACTTATGTCAACATTTTATTATATTTTAAAGAAAACAAGTGTAACGACTTTTTTAGTTAGTAAATTTAAGTCGAGGACATGTCTCCTTTCTGCAATAAACATTTAAATACATTCTCTTTACATTTTATAAAAAAAAAGGGAAAAAAGTTATTACAATTTATATTGACTATAAAAATATTGTATTAATAGAATTAAATGTAATAATTATTAAATATATAATAAATATTATTAATATGAATTTTAAATAATAATTCACTCTTAACTGGATCATTACAATTGAAAATAACTATTACTATAGAAAAAGAGGATATGTCACCTTTCTGTATTAAATAATAGTCATTCATTTCTGTGTACTATTTTAGTTGTTTGGCCCATCGAATTTCTTATTTCTACAATAAACCTATAAAGTTAAGCTTCTTGTATTGTGTGATTAGTATAAAATTATAATACATTTAAAATTGCCTCTCTTATTAGTAACTCAGTTAGTAATTCATTTAATTTTTATTTGTAGAAAATTTGGGTAGTTTATTGAGTAAAATAAAAAAATTGACAGGCACCATTGTTTGAAAAAAAAAAATTAGTTTTCTAAATTAAACGATAATTAACGGTAAATAAAAATTAAAAACAAATTATATTCAACATTATCATTTCTGATGTCTTGGAAGACAGTATAATAGTGTCAACTGATAAAAATAACATACATCTGACACGTCAAGGTTAATAAATAAATAGGTGGAAAAAACGAAAATTTTACAAAAATATTTTTGTCAATTTTAAAATTGGTTTCTTTAGGGGTGTACCTATATTAAAAACATTAAAATATATATGAAGTTATAATAAACTTCAAAATGATATATAATAATATATTACACACATTTATTTATAAATTGATAGTTTTGACCGAGAAAGTTAATTCTCCACTCCATTATAGCCTCTAACATATTATAAAGAATATATTATAATATATATATATATATATATATAATGACATATTTACTTTAATTAGAAAAAGAGTGAATGTAAAGGGCCACATGAAGTTTACTTTTTTAGGTTTTTTATACTTTATAGTTTATATTATCTCAAAGTAAAACAAAATGTATAATAGGTACCTATACAATATATATATATATATTAAAATATATTTTAAATTATTTTATTGGAATTTATGATCATCTCCCCCTTGTTAAAATAACAAAATTAATAATGATAATAAATAATAGTGCATATATTACATTATACCTATAATATATGTAACTATATTATATTAGTATACCTACTATATATATATATAAAATAATGAGAAATATCAATAACGAACCACGAAATAAATTTAATTTAGAATTAATGTGTTTATGATTATTTAATATAATGTAGTAATGACGTATATAAATAATTTCACCATCATTATTAGTTGAGGTATCAACAACAATATTTACATAGACAATTAATCGGTCTTAATCGAAATTAGGAAATAATGCATTTTTATTATTATTATTTTTTTTTTTTACAGATTTTCACAACATTACAATAATCGAACATGTGACCACTATTCAACATCCAATAGAAACATCGAATAACGTGGTCCCACCAAGTTTTCATTATACATAGGCGGGATAATGCTCTACAATAAATTACATAAACATAAATATGAAGAACATTATAATATTACACTCTGTATAATATGTACAATAAATATAGTAACGGGTTAACATAGCTGTCGAAAAAATATTAATATTTAATTATTAAAAATTACTTGTTTCCTGATGAGTTATTTTTCGCTATTAAATGTTTAACTGAAATAATTACCTACACAATGATTATGTTGAATAACGGATAATTACATTGTTAAGTGATTCGAAAAGTTACTTTATGTAATTAGAAATTATTACAAGCAGAAAAATGTCAAAAATAATTTTCAAAATTAAAAAACTAGTAACATTCAACAATTTAAGCCGCATAGTAAGTTGTAACTGCATATCGGCAGAATTATTGATATAAGATAGGAATTGTTTTTCAATTATTAGAAGCTCGATATGAAGCATTTGATTTCCGAACTATATTAAATATGAAAACGCGTATATTGTTTGAAATAGATCAATATTTATATCTGGTAACCAGTTGACCATGATGTATTCTTAAAATATAGGTATATGTTTTTATATTTATAAAGTAGGAAACACCAATTGAATAGCGTTTAAAACTTTAAAATGAAAAATGTGATACGAAAATAAAAATTAATGTAAAATATACAATATACATAGGTGTATAATATACTTATAGTAAGTAGGTAGGTACATTAAAATAATACAGAATTACTATTTTACCATTTACCACTGATTTTAAAATAAAATATTTCATGTTTAAATATTTTTACTTCTGTTTGATTTTTTACAACTTCGAAATTTATTTTTATAAAACAGAAATAATAACGTAATAATGTTGAGCTTATAAGAATTATTAACAAGTTTTTTTCAAGACAAAACTCTTTATATAATTTGTAATAAGTAATAACACATGATTATATTACATTGGTTTTACTATATTTAACTACATAATTTTACGGTTATATAAAAAGTAAATACATACCTACCTAATAATAAAAAACAATAAAATAGGTACAAAAGGTTTTCTGCGTAAAATCAAGTTTTTTAATATAAACTTAACCTCGACTTTTCAAAATCAACCAACAAAATATATAAGTATTTTGAACATAATTATAATTATAATAATAATAATTTATAGAAAAGCTCATAATAAGGCAACAGAACCTAAAAAAAATTCAGATTCACGAAACTATAAAGAATAATTTTTATACAGTTTTTATATAATAGTCATGTATGTTATATACAGCTCGGGCAAACACATTTTCCTCAAAATTATAAAATTTAATTATTATTTAAAATTAAAATGTTTTTATACTTATTCATATTTTTTATTATAAATATTTTATCCACATTATAAGTAATAGTAAGTAGTAGTAAGTACGAATTACTGTCTGGATTACTGTTATTTTTATTAAAAATGTCACCTATTTGTTGGGTTGGATATACTATATTAAATTGATATATTATTTGATTCTGAGCGAAGCGAGGAACGTTAGAATTGGTTTTATAATTTTATGTTTTTTTATATCTGCATACAATTTTAGGGGAAATAACAAAATAACAAATAAAGTTGTCTTATAGTTACCTATTTTTATTTTTTAATAATATTATATCAAACTTCGATTAGAATTGTCTTTCGAATGAAATGATATTTAAAATAATAATAATAATATACTATCCTGTCCTATTATTAATTTTCCAAGAGACGAACATATTACAAATATTTAACTATACCTTTTACATTTTTGTCCTGATATCCATAGCAATCCATAATATATAGGTATACGCTCTTCCCATTTCACTCCCGCGATAAAAAAATTTCTTATCAAATACATTTATAATTAATTAGGTTTGTTATTAAATTTTATACTTATCGGGTATTCTCCCACAATTTTAATAATATATATATAACTAATACTTAGTATATATACTTACCTAATACAAATTTAAAACTCTATATCTATATATTGTAGTAGGCGCTTTGATGCATTTTGTGCTGGCCAAAACACTAAAAATATAATTTAATACCTATATGTTTAAAATTATCAGCATTCTGCTCCGATTTAATTAGCACCACAGAAATAAGCCATTTAAAAATCTAAAAAACTCACGTTTAGTCCAACACCACTTTTTGTAGTTCCATTTTGCACTTTCCCACATTTGCTCGACATTTAGAGTATAAGCACCAGAATTCATAATTTGCACAGCATTAAAAAATCGAATACATTAATAATAAATTCCACAACGTATTTTCATGGTTGTGACAAGATGCTGACTGAGTGTTGAGTACTCGAATGTTCTCGGTGGGTCAAGTGTATTATTATATTACATAATGTGTAATTACTATATAATTAGGTACAAGTACAATTAATTATTCGAAAATACCGGTATATATTGGCGAGTAACGGGAGGGTAACCAATATAAATATATATTTTAAAATTCTGTACAAATTTAAAGAAATGAAAACAGCTCATAATAGACACGAGTTAAAACTGCATAAGATTATTTTTCAATTATAAAAATTAAAGCGTAATTACCAATGTATATCATTGAAAACAACGTGCAGATTGAATTTAGGGCTCGGAAGTAGATGCATATTTCGTATGTTTTTTAAATGTACCTATTGCATATTAGCTATAAATTCATTTTATTATTAATAAAATAGTTTTAGAGTAATTTTTGCATATTTAATTTATTTTTAATTAAAAGAGCATACATTTCTTAATTTTACGATTTTTGTACCTGTCATATTTAATGTTTTTAGAGTGTATTTTTTTTTTTTTTTTTATCAATGATAATTATTGTTATATGTGTAGCAAAAAACTTTGTAAGTAAAAAACAAAAATCAATTAGGTACCAGATAAAAACATCATGTGTTAACTACCAAAATAAATTTATTTTCAATGTATTTACAATCAAGCAATAGTGTAGTGGAGGTAGGTATACGGGGTTTACGTCGAGGCGTTTACCCATTACCCTTAGCAATGAAATTCTAAAATGCACATAGGTAGAAAAGAAATAAAATGAATACGGGGCCACGTGGGTATACGATTTAATGACGATCATATTCCTCTTTAAAATATTACATTATATTGCTGGATTGCAATATATATTTAAATTTAATATCATTTATATAATTATTTGTCTAAAAGAGGTATTATTACTTATTATAAATAAATTAAATGACTTTTTGGCAATCCACCGATTATGTTCAGTAACGAATACTCTTTTATTTCACTATATTCTTATAAAAAGTTGGAATTTTTTACTATAGTAGATTCTGAGCGAAACAAGAAGGACAACATAATAACATTATGTGTTTTTGATATATTTTTCAAGTAGAAGTAGTTAAAAAGAAGTTTTAAAGTAAAAAGCTTTTTTTTAAAAGCAAATTGGTTCTATACTCCCATTCAGGAAGATCGTTCAAATTTCGCACATGCACCGGAATGGTCCGACCTCTCGGCCGATATCCGAGTGCTATATGATTCAATTGGTCGCCGGTAGTCGGTGTATCCGTCACCGTGTACAGGTATACAGACGATCATAAAAACATTATATTATATACAATTACGCGGCTGATGTTCACGGAAATGCGCCTACTACATATTAGTACATTAACAATAAATAAATGTATTATTATTATTATTAATCTTACTCGTACTGTTCATCGTGCTTAATTTAAATGCACGTTTATATGCATATCATTATTAGACTGTGAGTAATAAGGCATTAATTTATGTCACAAATATTTACTTTTTTTTTTTTAATAGGTACTTATAATTAAAAACAAATATGAAAATAACAATTTTGTATTTACCAAAAATAGGTACAAAAATAATGAAGAAAAACTAAATGTAAAATTACATGAGACTGCGTATACGTTATAGGCTCGAACTATGTAGGTAACACGCACGCACGTGAAAACGATGTGTTAATACAGCTCACTATGTATATATACCTTGTTGCGTCACAAAAGTCAACAACGGCGCTCACCGACGGTAATATTTATGCGCGAACGCGACCGGTTTTCGCCGATCGAGTGGACGGTCTTAACCTGAATAGAGTATAGTTGGGGCGTTCTTTAAAGCTGGCGGGCCATTAGGTCGGAGCGACGCGGATTTCATAAGACAAGTCTCGGGAGTAATACGTAGAAAACGGCACCGCGACGCGCCGACACATCTATGTTCATTTACACGAGTTTTGTTCTGGAGAAGCCTCAGCTTTCCGACTTAGTGGACGTTCTGCTTTAAGAGGTCATTTTTTTGTTTTTCGCCAGCAGTATTTTTAACTATATAGGAAAACCATCTTTTATAATGGAAATATTTTATAAATGCAGGATATAACAAATTGTTGTAATAATAAAAAGTTGAAACCCTCCAACCTATTATATATTCAAAAAATTATGGTGTATATTGAAAACAATATTTACGACTAGGTATATCACCGAGTACAAAACTAAATAAATGAAAAAAAGTTCATGGCTGCGCGCATAATTAGCACATTTATAGAGCCTAAAGTTTCATGCTCTAGTGATGATTACTGAATAAGATTTATGTTATTAAAATGTCAAAATATATTCTTGTTGTTTTATTATTTTATCGACATTTTGAATTTAGCTACTGCTGTTCAATGACTGCGAGATCTATAATGATGGTTTCGCAACCAAAGTAGATAGATCATTAGCTTTACAATTATAGAATTATTACTGAATCTACCATAACAATATTAAATATTAAGCACTTAAAAATTAGAAATTAACATATGAACTATTAGAAATATTTTAAGGATCTAAAAAACTAAAAACATTATAGGTACCTACTTAAAATAAAACTAGGTACATAAATATGGTTGTTTTATAGTAAATACAATTGTATATATATATATATGGCACTAATAAAATATATTGTATGTATATTTCAATATTAGTGTTCATACATCTATAAATATTTATGAATTTTGTTATACATTAATGAATAACAAAATATATATATATACATATACTGAATAGAAATACACTAATAAAATAATTTAAATATTGTTTTTTTAACACTATTTTGAACTTGTTTTGCATTAAATGAAATGTTTGTTTTATTCATATTTTGATAAAATAATTTTTTACACATTTTCCATTAATTTTAATATTTTTCATACATTAGGTATATTATATTATTATACATAATACTTATACTTTTCCATGAAATAATAAAAATCAAAATTGAAACATTTAATTATTTTAGTAATAATACTCAGGATCTAAAGAACAATAATACAAATAGTAACAGTATTTTTTCAAAAACAAGTCATGCCAAAATGAATTGTATATTTTTATATATTTATATGAGTAGATTATAATATTATCATATTTAATAATTTTAATTTGACTCTAAATAGATCATCATTTATCACCTTTTAGTATTATATACTCTTATTAGTTGTTACAAGAGTTATTACTTATTACTAAAATCTTATCTGATTATTTTATATTTTACCTATGAATTAATTAAAATATTTTAGTTCTATGAATATGTATTAATCACAGTTAATAAATAAAAGTAGTATCCATCAATTAATTTTAATTTATCATTTATGTATACATAGTAATACTATTTTTTTATTCGACATTTGCACATAGACTTTTAAGTACCAAATATAAGGTTATAAAATAATTATAGATTTATAAAACTAGGAAGTATTGATGAATTTGAAAATAATTAATGTGTGTATAAAGCTTTTGTAATTCAAATTGATGACCTATTGTTCTGAACATAATTGTATGTACCTAGTAAATACATATACAGTGAAACCTCTAAATAGCGGGACACTCGGTTACCGAAATTTTGTCCACTATTCAAAAATGTTGTTGGGTAAATGTTTGAAATTCTTAAAGGTTAAATGTGTAAAATGAAAACATTTACGCTAGATTAAATTTAATTATAAATGTAATTATTAAATATAATTACTAATTATATATATTAAATGGTATATTAATTTTAATGATTTGGTAATATTTATGGCAATTCCTAATTTAATACATACATACATATAAAAAAAATTGATCAGATGCATACATAAATATTCAATTTGGTAAGAAAAAAATCAGTCAGCTTAATCTATTTATAATTTTGCCGTTTCTGTACAATATTTTAATTTTTTAAAGAATCATAGTTATTAAAAAAAAATCAAAAATGTTGAGTTTTTAAAAATTCATAAAATTTGTTTAAATACATATATCAAAAAACGGCTCTGCAGGGCACTAGATAATTTTGTTTTTTAACATTTGTTCTTTGTTTTATGTTTCTAAGATATTTGCAAGTTGTTATAAATGAGAAATTCAAAAGTAATATTTTCAATAAAATTGTATTAATTCATAAAAAACAACAATAATAAAAATTATATAGTAATGGGACCAATTTCTATTTAATAGGTATCATTTTAAAAATGCACATAAATTTTTTTCAATTGTTAGATTTTCATTTTTCTTAAAATTTTCTAAAAATTATTTATATAGAACGCCTTAAAAATAGCCACGCTGACATCCCATTAAGCCCATTACATACAAATTGAGAATAGGTTTTAGGCGCAACAAAAACACAATTTGATACACCCTTACCTAACCTAACCTAACCACCCTTTGTCTAATTGTTGCATGTGTAAGGTGTATCCATTTCCTGGTAGTAAATGTAATCAGATGATACGTTTAAGAGGTTATTTTCTGATTTTACTACTTTTTCGAAAAACACAGAAGGAAAAACTAAATTACTTTTTCATGATTCTGAAAAAAAGGGGTTTAATATAACAGGTATGTTATACATATTTCTAAAACATTTGAAATATTTTGTTATCAGGAGAACATTTTTAAATTCAATATAATATAATAGTATTTTCAACCTCTACTGACAGAATTATATTTTTTTGCTCATTAACTAAAAGAGGGCAAAGAAATTTAGCCCCTCTTATGGAAAAAATTCTGGTTACGTGCCTGATCTTGTTTTTTTGGAGTTAAACACATATAATATTTAAATTAATTTAACTGTAGATAATTAACAGGAATACAACCTAATATAATATGAGATATAAGTATTTATTAGACTTATACCTGCCCCATTAGCAAATCTTGTGTGGGGAGAGGGTTCAGGTGCTTGATACATTTTTAAAATATTCAGATGATCATCAGTCTGGAGTAGGTACTAGAAATGTTTAGTGTCGATTAACAATGGCATAATGCATCACTTTTCATAATCAATCACAACTCACCAGCCCCTCTAAAGATTTAAAGATACAAACAATTAGACTAATTAAAATTGAAAATTAAAATTTTTACTTATTAATAGAAACCCATCTAGTAAATAGTTTTAATAAAGACTAATAAATAAAAATATATATTATTAAAAATAAAATGAAAATTAGGTAGGTATCTATAGGTATATATAATTTATGCTAATCGTATGAATAATTATAATTCTTAAACAGGAATAAATTTGGATTTTAAAGCTCTAAGTACTATTTGATGATTAAAACCAGGTTTTACACTTTTCATTATTTTAAAAAAAATAGAACACTAGGTACCAATAATGTGACAATAATACCTCTATCGGCTCTATCCATTTTTAGATGATCCTAAAACTAATGTAATAGGCACCTTATTATTTATATTTTTATAAAATAAAAAATGAATTCAAATATAAATAATAATATATTAATATTTCTTTTGTACTCGTTCAATATGCCATCTAGAGTCAACATTTTATCTATGGTAATTTTACATTAGTTTAGTATGATTTAGAATAAGAATTCTCCTATATAGCCCCCCCCCCTTGAACTTTTTTTTAAATCTTTATTGATTACATTATTTTAATATATTATATAACTATAATAGTCTATAATAAATTATTCAAAATAACAATTATGATTCCAATGTTTTGTCTAAACCACTGGCATTGAGGTAAAATGAAAATAATAATATAAAACAAGGGTCAAAACTATTTTTATTTATTGTTTGGTCAGTCGAATATTATGATAGGTACTAGGTATATAATATTATCCCTATTCCTACTTATTAAAGATTTGTTAAACCTGTTAAAAGGTTGGCTTATACAATATATGCCCAAATCAATTTTAGACTAAATTATTTTATTTTTTTTTTATATACCTAGTATTGATAAAAATGTAACACATTTTTTACCAAATTACTAATAAATAACTATCGTAGTTACTTTGGCACTATCTATTACAAAAAATAAATAATAAAGTAATAATAATATTACCTATTTGAAAAAATAACCATATTACAGAAACGAGTAGTTTCCGTTACGTTACTAATCAACACTGAGTACACACGATACATACCTACCCAATTTAATTATGTTCTAGTTACCTATACTATTTTAATTTTTAACCAAAACAAAAAAGAATTACCTACAAATATTATTTAGGTATATTATAAAAATAGTAGGTATATGACATGATTTTAAAGAAATAAGTATTTATATTAAATTATCGATTAAATCACAGTAAATTATAAATTTGGAGACATTTATGACGTGTATAATTTCAGATGTAATTCAGATTCTAGACTTTAATAAACACATAATACTTATGGATAACTGAAATGTATTGTCTACCTACTACCATTATTAAATAATAGGTATTGTTATACTGATAGTAATCATTAAATAAAAAAATTATACTAGGTACCTTTATTATGTTTTATAGAGAATATTTTGTTTTTAAAAAAATAATTAATATTTTACGGTTTTATTAAGTTTTATTAGTTGTTATCTTTTGTGATATAAGCATCATATTTTAAACTTTTAAAAACTAAAAATCCGCTTTCTACCTTCGAGTGAAAAATATTCTACTAAAAACTGTACTCCCATTACTGCTTTCTTTACTTTAATAATTGGTAAAATGATCAATTTTGGATAAATTTACAAATATGAAAATATCATAAAAATATTTTTAAAACCATTTGTAGATACCTACCTACATCCATTTCCCGATCTATTTCTTATAAATCAAATTTCATTATTGTATGGATAATAAAACTTTATAGGTAGGTATTAAATAATTAATAATCCTTCAAAATCAAAATGCATAAAAATATTTTATTACAATATTATAGGTAGGGTACCTAGAACTACCTAATCCTAAAATGAAAAATTTATAAATCAATAAATTTAAATTTACAAGATATAAAATGTATGTACACCTTCTTAAATTGAATAGGTACTAAGAAAATTGGCAATGCACATTAATAATACATAGGTAAGTAAAGTATATTAATCAAATATTAAATTTAAATAAAAATTTTATAATAAATAAATTCCAAGATAGGAATCTATAAATCTATTTATACATAAAACATTTTTATTCAAATTTGTATTCAATTCAGGTTTTCTGAATATGAATAAATTGTACTCACTTATTAGCTCAATCAAAGGATAATTCATATAACCCATTATATAATTGAAATTAATAATTAGGTATTGATTTAAAATTTAAAATTATTAACAATAAATTAGCAATTTTTCTATAAATGAACGAAGTAAGCCCAAGTTATAGTCACTTGTCTGTATCATATAGGTAGATACAATATTAATGAAATTTACATGTATGCAATGTGTTCGACAAAACACCGCAAAAGTCAACAAAACATTAATCACTAACCATATTTTTTCCTCAGCGACCTTTGGTACTCGACGGTGCGAAGTGAAGTGGGGTGGTTTAGCAGCCTCTTTGTTGTCTTCAGGCTCCTTCCAAACATTTTATGCAAATTGTCAAAATATTACGTTATAAAATGATGAACACAAAAATTAAAACACAAAAACACACCACGTTCCATCGAGTCGCATTTCAAAAGGGATTCTGATAATACTATGAAGAGTGAATAGCGATGGCCAATTTCTCAGAATGACAAAAGTGTAAAGGCTAAAGGGTAATCAATACTGTAGATAAGAGACAATAAAAAATTATGCCCAGTCTCTTATCAGTCAGATGTTTTTAAAAACACAATAGCAACAATATGGGAACCAGGGAAGTTATAAATGATTTTTGCGGGCTTTTCTATTACAAACAAAATGTAATTTCAAATATTTCAATATTACTAGTAAGTACAGGGCCGTCCGAAGAAAGATTTTTTTTGGGGAGAGGGAGGGGTGAAAATGTAAAAAAAAAATTATATAATACTTCTCTTCAAAACATAAAATAAGCATAAAAAAAATGTAATTAACTTTTTTCCCATTTTGCCGACTCCAATCCTAATGATTTGTAGTTTGCCGACTTGAAATTCCAAAATACTTCATAAACACTTCATAAACGTGAGTGAATAAGCAAAAAAAAAAAAAATATATCGACTTTTTCTACTATTTTCCGACTGAACTTAATTTTGTCGACTGCTTTTCGAGGTGGGGGAATACCTCCCACGCACCCTCGGAACGACCTTTAGTACCGGACTACTAAATCTAGATTAATAATAAATCGGTATATTCGTGTGATTGACTTGATATTTTTACACCTTAATAAATGGCATTTGTTTGAACTCTAAATCCTTGTAAATCTGGATTAGGGAATCGGAATAGTGACCATATAGCGTAAAAACGTATAGTAATTTTTATTGTAATTTGTATTTTAAATTTTGTACATATTTGTACTAGACTAATATATTCCTCGCTCTGCTTAAAATCTATTTTTTATGATGCGAGTATAAATTATATATATAGTTATATTTCTTTTTAAATTGTTACCTTTATTTATTTTTGTATACTTATACCACAGAATAATAAGTGATATAAATAAATACATTTCATTTATTCTGTGTCTATACTTCGCACTTCGCAGTACATATCTAATGTCATTAATAATAATTAATGAATAGGTATACATTATACATAAAAGTTTAAAACGAAATATTTTTCTGCCGTAAATTATTAAAAATCCGTGAAATACGCTCCAACACACACGCGGTATATATAATAATAATAATAATAATAATAATAATAAATATGTATTATGTACCTATAGGTATTATGACGTGTGCGTATTGTAGAAAATATGACGAGAAATCAATGCATATACTCGTAGTAGGCAAACATTTAACACATTTGATTTTTAAACATCAATATGTTAAATTTATATATACCTGTATATATATAAGTACATAAAAATTCGTTACACAAAATTCAAGAGTTAAAATATTTTTAAAATGTCTTGTTTTTTTATTTACAACAATATAATAATTTATTACCTACATACATAATATTATAAAATTAAGAACACATGCTTGGATCATGCCGCACGCACGCAAATACCCGATGAATGTATTCAAATAAATATTTTATATTTTGAAATTCCATGCACGCACCCTTAGCAGCCCTTAGGCTTGAACGTTTGGTACTCCAGCGGGCCACCTGTTATTGGCTGTTTATAACGAATAACGACCCTTTAAATTCTTCACCGAGTCTTTTGTATTGTACATATTTTCTACTCTATATATTCCACTGACCACTGAAAATACACAGAAAAAAAAAAAAACAATTTTTAACAATACAAAATGGGTAGTTTTTACTTATCGTCGCATCTATCGGTGCCTTATACGTACCTATGTTATATATATATATATATATATACATATATATGTTTATAGGTAGATATTAGGTATTGCACTTCGTTTCTCAATATAGATATAGGTACCTCTCCGTTTGAATATCGAATACCAATGATGACTTTCAGTTAAGGCGGCTCTCTGCTTCATCAATTTTTCATCAAAACGACCTAAACGACTGACAAATTTTAAGGTACTTATATTCGTTCGATTTAAAAAATGTAAAGATGTTTGAATTGGTGAACAAGTTTACTTTGCATCGGTCGGAGCATATTTTTAATATTTTCAATATTTTTTAATAT